>VZTJ01011336.1:2561165-2589046 GCA_013397795.1 Orthonyx spaldingii
TGCCCACCCCCGCCTGCGCACAGCCCGCGGCCGCCCGCCGCGCAGGTGCGCTCCCCCCGCCGCGGAGGGCGGGGAACCGCGAACTCGGGGAAAGGGGGGGAGAAAAAATTGTGTCAATATATATGTATTGTATATTTTCCCCCCGGGGGGTTCTGCGCAGACAGAATGGGCCCTGCCTGCAAACAGGCGCCGGGCTCCGACCCACACCGACAGGATTTGGCGTCCTGTGGGTCCCAAATCGCCGGCTGACGTTGGACAGAGATATGCCCAGGAAACAAGGGAGAGCACACTACATTCTACATTCTCTTTACAGCTGTAGTCCGGCGCCTCTTCCCTTCACCGAGCGGCAGCTGCCTGGCAGCCCCACACAGGTGTGTGCAGTGGTGCGTGTGTTTATTCTGAAGTTGGGTTCTCTGGTAAATAAAGTTGCACAGCAGCCAGGTTGATCTACTTCATGTTCTTCACCACCACTTGCATGCAGATGAAGTATATGGGGAAGACTTAAAAGCAGCTTTTCAATTTCTTAATATTCTAGAGGTTTCAGCGCTTTTACATGGACAAAAAGCACGTTTATTGCATATGCCAGAGCATTTGTGGTTTTAATTTCCTGGGGGCAACATATCTCTGCAATCACTAGCAGCTTTTTTTGTTCTTTGTGAGGCTTTTTATTAGCTAACTGGTAGGTCTCATTCTGCATCTCTGCCTCTCTTTGTGAGAGTGATTATATTATGTGCAACATCTGCAAAAATCTAAAATATTAGGTACCAAGCTCTCCTTGGCATAGCATGAGCTAATTCCAGTTTCAGAAGGCTGGTGTCTCACACCACTCAGGTGAAATAGGGCAGCTATAACAGCCAGAGAATACATCCATCTGGATATATCCATGTGGACCTTGGCTTTTCAGTTCAGCTTTTCTGTCCCCACCTGCATGAAAGGCAGTTGTTGTAGGACAGCCTAGCACCCTACCAAGGGGTAGCAGCTTCACCTTCTGTGCACATCTGAGAAGCATTTGCCATTTCGGATGGAAGCTGCCAGCCAAGTGTGGCATGGCATATGCCAAGCTGGGCAGCAGAAGTCTGGAAACCTCTTCAGTGTCTGGTGGAAATGGAAGTGGCTCAACACAAAGGTACTCAGGAATCTTCTTGAAGCAATCTCCTAAAGCTCTGAGCATATCGAGGGAGAAAATCAGTTTCTGCAGAAAGAGGCAAAAGCAGAAATCCATGACCTTAGGGCAATCTGGGGGTTGAAGATCCTAACTGACATACTTGAGTTAAAGGCCTACAGTTAAATTAACTTCTCCCCCTGCCCCACAAGTTCTTGAAGAGCAATGTGGGAGCTGGGCTGCAGAGGATCTTTTGAAGTTACTATTGTAGCATGCTTTTCCAGTGAGTTAAGCTGGGATAATCATAAATCCATGAGAACAGACAGCCCTCTTCATTTAAGCATAAGAGTTTGCAACACTGCAGAGGGCAGACAACAGTGTGCAATGCCCTAGGACTGCATGAAAGGTTCCCATCACAGCAGAGAGCAGCACTGTACAGGCTGATTCCCTTCCATGTTTTTAACCACAGTTACCCATCAGTTTAAAGGACAGTGATTGGAGTGATGGCACCTGAAGGCTTATTGCAGCCAGCTGGAGCAGTCACTGCTAAGAGAGATTTCCTGAGGACTATCAGCAACAGCACCGCTATAGCTCAGACCTGCTATACCCCACTAGCAGCACAGAAAAATTAGCAGACATAAAGATATATTTTTGCCCACATTTACCTTCAGACTAGAAACATAAGACGGGATTGATTCCCTTCTACAACTTCTTAAAGAGCTCCTTTCCTTGTGCTAAATACAGCATATTTGCACAGCTTGTTCCTTGGAGGAAAACACAACACCCCTTCCCTGCAATTTCTTTGTACTTTTGGGATTCACAACAAATCACAACTCCACAGCTGGAATGGATCAGGACACATCATGCTAATTTATAGAAAGTTTGTGATATGCCCCAAATATTCTGATAACAAAACTCAGAAGCTTTTTCAAGAAGGACTAATCTGAAGTCAGGATGCATCCTGGGGAACGGAAACGATGCTTCTTCAACAGTTAAAGCCCAGCACATGGAGACAAGCGCTGTTGAGTTATATGACTAACTCAACCACCCACACAGGCAAATCACCTGCCCTTTCTGTGCCTTGATTTCCTCAGCTGTACTTTTATATTTGCATGATGATATCCAGATTCTGGGCATTAGAAAAAGATTTCCAGGAAAGTGATGGTTATTGATCTAATATTGCTCTCAGGAAAAGTAACGAGAATCTGAGATAAACAGGACGCAGGAAGGGGCTTTTAAAAGTAAGGTTAAATTGACTCTTTTTGTACCTAAAAGCTCATCTGGTTTTGCCATTTACACTGGATGATCTCACAAAAGACTCTTTCCCTGAAGTGTCTTTAGACTGTCATTGCTACAACAGTACTACTTTCTAAAGGACACTGTTACCAGAGAAATAATTAAACATGAGAATAGCAAGCACATTACTAGCTGAAAAAGCAGCTCAGAGCTCTTAAGAATTAAATTTGACATATCCATTATTGTAGAAAGAGCCAAAACTAGTGTGCTGAGATTTTCTCAAGCACTAATTTCAGTACTTGCATGGGAAACTGTGTTAGAGAAAATGAAACATACCTAGAAGTACCAGTACGGAATTCATAAGCAGAATCAATGTAAGACAGATGCTGTGGTACTTCTTTGAAGGGAAGTCATGGAGGGATATCTCAAGCAGCAGGAAGTCACAGAAAACTTCAGAAGTGAATAGAATGTCCCTGAGCAATGTCGAATCTGTCTGTATAACTGAAATGTCCAGCTGCAGGATTTTAGGCACCACTGTGATGTGGATACTGCCACAACTTTAGAAGGCACTGCTGTCCTGCCCCAGCCTGCAGAAATGATTGTCAAGCCAAATTTGTGAGGCAGAGATTCCTCTTTGGCCACACGCCCTAGGACAGGATGATGTGGTTTCATCAACTGAGGACTTTACTGTGCCCTGCACATTGGCTGTTTCAGCAGCTGGTGGTCCTTGCCCCACAGAGGAACACAGAGTACAGCAAGACTAAAGTCCCAGCTGCTCCTAAATTGGGCAAAAGGAAAAGTCTCTGCCCTGCAGTGTGTGCAGCCTAGATGGGCAGCATGGCTCAGTACAAAAACCAAGTGTTCCTTGCATATGTATTGGAGTATCTCTCTAGGGCTGGAGGATTGATGGGAGGTCTTGAATTACAGGTTTGCTCTTAATGGGTTGTAGAGAACATGGTCTCTGTGGTCCTGGATAGCTTCAAACTCTGCCTCTCCCTCCCACCAGTTCTCAGTGGCACGTGAGAGGACAGTTGGCTCCACTGTGCTTTAAATATCACTCTAGCTGTAAGAAAAAAAATATGAAAGCACCAAGTTTTCCAGTCTCAGGAGCTGGCTACTGAGCAATGGTTCAGGCCTGTCACAAGCCTGCAAACCAGGATTTGCAAGTGGGATGGACCTTACCTCTCCTGCACACTGCATGCACAGCGTGGATGATAGACAGTGATACCACATGTGTGGTGAGAGGAGGTTCCATGTAAAAGTCCCATTTTCCTGCAGGGGTTAAGGGAGAGTGTCCAGGCTTTTTAGCTTCTATTTTGTCCTTGAACTCTTTGCCTCCAGACAGCTCCAGCAAACTCTCCTGTCATATGTTCCCTCACTTTGAGGGTCACTCATTTCATCATCTCACGAGAGTAAGCTGACTCCTTGAAACAAGGGAAGTCAGTGAAATGAAACAATCTTCACTGTCAGCCCCAAACCAAGTGACTTAAGAGCTCCTCTCTTGCCATTTATGAATCTGTGAGGATCTGGCACTTGGGAGACCCTTAGGAGTGGTGTTCTGTCCGCCCACCATTCCCAGCAGTTGAGTGAAGATGTACCACTAGTGAGGCTGCACTCTCAAGGCTGCATTATTTCAACAGGGATCTGGGGGCATCATGAAACCCTCTGGGGAAACAGAGAGGACTGTGGGCTCCCTACCCCCCATATTGACCCAGGGCTACTGCCAGGCAGCATTCAGTAGTTAAGATCAAGCTAGAAATTACTTTGACCTATGTAATCCTACACAAAGGAAATCTATTTAGGTGTCTAGAATAATCTTTTCCTTTCTCAGTTCCACTCCTAGACTTAATTCAGTAAAAGATAAATTTTCTTTCTCTACCAAGGCTGGGCTACTTTGCTGAGTGTTGAGGCAGTGCACCCTGTATGCTTACAGCTGTACATGGAAAAGGCAGGGGACTATGGGAAATTTATTTCCATCCCACCGTGATATGTAAATACTTGACAACTGTGCAACAATATTTTTGGCCCCATCCTGTGTGAAAATCTCCTCAATTCAGCCAGTAGACATTTTGTCTGGTTCACTGTGTGATCTGGACTGTTACTTTGGAAGACAGGAGAATTTAAAAACAAGACTGAACTTTGTCACAGCAATGAAGAGCCACTTCTCTAACTTTGAAGATGGGGTTGCTGGAAACGTCCTTTCCCTTTCAAAACTGCTTTCAGGACTCCCTCCTTCCCTTTATCATATTAGTTTTTCCCCTGCACACACCACCATGTTTCACACACACAGCATCACTAATAAAATGTCACCATTTGCACCATGCCAAGTGTTTACCTTCATGAAGCCACATAACCCTCTCAAGCAAGGACTGTGGCTACCACCATTTACCCACAATAGAAAACTCAAAACCATCCCACTGCTGCGTAGAGGTTTTCATTCCAGGCATCCACTTAGCAGCAAGACTTGCCTCTGGCTATGTAAGGTTTCATCTCTGCTCCTCATTGCAAAGGTGCCTCAGGGAAATTTTAGAAATCATGTAAGTGAAAGAGCTATCAGGTGTACAATAGTTGGCTCTGCACCACCCACCACCCGGAATGCCAGGTAGCAGACAGCCTGGGAAGGTTTCCCATTAGGACATGCTCTACATTTTGCTTTGTTTTCCTGATTGACAAATTGTTCTTTATGGGAAAGGATCTTTAAGCTGTGCTTGAACTCTCAAATAGCATTTTTCTTGGTTACCAGCTGTGCAAGTAAAAAAAGTTGCTCACCAGGGATTTGCCATTTCTCCCAGGAATAGCTCAGTGTCTTTTAACAACTATGTAAGAAATACACAATGGAAGTACTTCTGTGCCTTCTATTAACATGACTGTAGTGTCTGCCATGCCCAGAAGTTCATTCAGAACTACAGTGGAAGGGAAGTTAAAGCCAATCCCAGGTGCTCTGGACAGTCAGACTCAGCACCTGGCAGGTTTGACTCCCAACTGCTTAGTCTTGCTGATCTGATTGTATCCAGGATCCCATGAACCAGAAGCTGTGGAAAACGAATTTGTGAGGTGAGTTTCTGTTGTGCATCATTGGCAGATGGCTCAGGACATGAAGAGAGGCTTGGACCCAGCCTTCACTCATGCTACAGTCTCAGGCTGTGTCCTGGGCTTCCCTTAACCAGAGCTGGCATTAAGCACTCATCTATTCCACCAAAACCACTGCACTTGATAGTAAGCAGAGAAACACTATCCATCCATCCATCTCTCAGTAAAGCACATCACTGTTTGAATCTCATGAAAACTAACTTCGGTATTGCCACTAGAAAAAACTAGGTGGTTTTCCTTTTTCTTGCTGATGAACAGAAGCAGTTCAAGAAAAGAGCAGGGTGCAGAAAGCAACACTACGTCTCTGTCAACATATATTAAAAGTTATTACTATGACTGTCTTGCTTCCTTGTCCCTCTCATTGTGACCCAGCTGCAGCTGTCAGTAGCACATTAATGACTGCAGTCTCTTTCAGACCAGAGAAGGAGGCAAGACAGTTGCAAATCATTGATATTGACAGTTGGTCTTAATGAAAACACTCTGTAATTTTGCATGTACATTCAAAAGGGATAGAAGAATACAATAATTGCCATTTCAGTGTCCTGATCTCTCCCAAATCAGCTGGCAAGGAAACAAGCACTGTGGGCAAGAGTTAAAAAATGTAAAGCCCCCTTTACTTCCTTTCGGTGTGGCCTCCCTCCTCCAGTGTTTCACAAAATACTGGAATTCACATTTTGTACGGCTCCTTGGTATAGCTGAGGAGTTGCTTGGCGCTCATCAAGGCCTTAATAAAGAAATCATTGGACTTTTGCCTGATGTAGTTATTCATTTTGAAGTATTATTCTAGTTCTCATTCCACTTGTCTATATTTGACTAATAGTAGCAGTGCCACAAACACTTTCAAGCTCTCTCTACGCACAGAGACTCAATATTTCTTTTCTCAATTATTGCTAAGATAATATCTACAATCACTCTAAGCTTTCTTTTGTGATACATATAACAACACTTTGGTGCCTTCTGGGCTTCTATTTTAAGTAACCTTTGTATTGGAAGGCCTGTATGGGGAGTAGTCTTTGTATTAGGGGCTGGAGTCCTGTTCAACAACAGGATAGGGATCACTCAAGCAAAAGGAACATGGATATCCTTAGGGTGTGTGTTTTGGTGTCCCTGAAAAGCTAACAACCCTTTTGGAGAACTCCTTACCTATTTAATCTTCAATCTCCGCCCTCACAAAGCCATTGTCTGCTGGGAAATTGAAAGGATGGATGCTATGTTCATGCCACTCAACATACAAGCACTTGTCCAGCTTTTATTGCAGAAAGCTGGCCAAAGTAGAACCCAAAACTCAAGTCCCACTAACTCACAGAATTTAAAGTGGCAGCTGGAAATCCAGGGCCAGCTCTTCTTGCAGTTCTGGGTTCTCCACTTGTCTTACTTCTCACCTAACTTTACATGTATGAGACCGGAGGAATGGGGAGAAGAAACCAATTTACCCCTCCAGTGCTGGCGAGATGACAGGAAAGTGCAGGGGAGACATTCCTGCGAGGTCACCTCTGCCAAGTGCTCACGGTCTGGCTGAGACGGGAATTACAGAGCTGCAATGACGGTCTCGCAGTGCCACCTACCGCCCTGAGGTCCCTCTGCCAGCGGGAGTGACACCTCCGGGACATTGCTGCAGAGGGGAACCTGGAGAGAGCCATCCCTTAGACGCTGCTCTCTCTTTTCCTGGGAAAATTACCTTAAACAGCCTTCTGAGCATCTCCTCAAACACACACAATGCTCAACGGTTTTGTCCAGAAAGACAACTTACGTCTTTCACTTCCTGTTTTTGAGATAACTGGCAGGATGATGGAGAGGGAAATAACACTTTGTTGCAGATAAATCTTAACTGTAGAAAATAAAGAGGAATCCAAACTAGAGTGGACCAAGGTTTTGAGCTACAGTGGGGAAAAAAATTCCCTTCGTTCTAAAACATCTAACAGCAGCTTTTCACTACCAGAGTATCAAAGAAGGATTATATATACAAGATAGTTTTGTTCTCTTAATAAATTAATCATAGGTGCCACTTAGCCATCTATGCAGGCAGATGGTAGATGACTGCTAGGTAATCAATGCCCATATGGTAGAGAAACTCCATCCTCGATTATGCTGATTTAAATCTCTTTGGTGCATCAAGGTAAAAATGATCATATGCCAGAGATGTGTCCTGCCCAAGTATGCAGATTTGATCCTTGCAATGCATCAGGAAGTCACACATAAAGCCACAGTTCCTTCTGTTATACCAGCCCATTTTCTGCTCAGTGTCAAGAACTAGACCCTCCATCAACAGCAAGTGTGCAGAAGTGATGTCTGCATTTCAAAGTGCAATTCAAAGATCATTCATAACAACAGAACAAAGGTTATATATATATATATATATATACACTTATTCTTAAAACAGACACATCCTTTGCACTTCTTGCATTTCTAGCCTGAGAAGACAAATGAAACACCTCAGGCTAGAGATTTCTGTTGTTCTAAGGGGAAAAAAAATGCTGCTTTATACTGAATAGGAATCCCACACCGTTCCGATTTTAATGGCACCATTCAATATACATTAAAAAAGCATCAACTGCAATTCAACATTTTTGTGCAGAGAGTAGTAAATATAAATTATTCCCCCTTCTCCAAGTAGCCTAGTAATGTGCTACAGGACCCAGATTTCTGCCACCATGTCAAACAACCTGAATCTGCTGCCATGAGCCTGCTGGTTTAAAATAATTCAGCTCAAACAGCAGGATACAAATAGAAGCATTTTACAAGAAGTGATATAAATATGACTTACATCATCATTGTGACACTAAACGAACATAAATAACAGGTTTTAAATTCACAGCTAGAAAGTAGCCCCCTTGGAAAGTTACAGCTACAGCAAGTATGTGTCTCTCTACCTGACACAATCAATAGCCCAGTGTTTTCTTTAAAAGAAAAACAGACCATAACAGAGGTACATGAGCTTTAGAGTTCCCAAATGTTATGCTCTGGTAGATGCTTTTAACAGACACATCTTTACCACCATAAAAGCTCTCTCTGTTAGGCCGGGTTCAGATTAAAGACAGAGCTGTAAGCAAAGCAGGCTGTGCATTCACTAGCAGCATCCAGACCAGCACTTTGGAAGGTGAACAGATTTCAAGATAAAAATGTGCTTTCTTAGGGGAAAGTTACACTGTGGGTTTGTTTCTTTCAAATAAAAAGTCACAGGTTTTGGGATGGATCCTGCAGCTTTAACAATATCAATGAGCAGGAAAAGGAGCATTGAACCCAACCCTTTCCCAAGGGCATCTCCTCGATTGTAGTCTCCTCTTTGCTGCCATATTCCCCTCTTGCCTTACCTCTCTCCTGCATTCTCCACAGACAAAAAACAAGGCACTTCCTCCAGCCCGGCATCCCAGACCTAGAGACAAAGAAACACAAGTCTGTAGTGTCTCGAAGGAGTTTGCAGATGTGCAGCTGGAATAAAATCCCCAGCTTCTTTACAGGGCTACACCTCAACAAAGAGGCAAGTCCATCCGTGCTTGCAAAGACAGGAAAACTCTGGTTCCTGCAAAAGCCTGACTGGGAACCGTCCAGGCAGCATTTTGCTGCAGGCACGGAGCAACTTCGCATGTCCGCAGTGGAAGAAGCAGATGGTGAAAGAAGGGTGGACAGATGAATGGGTAAATCTCAAGGAGCTGAGCAATTCCTTAAAGGGCATGTTTGTCTTTTATGCCAGCCACACAGAAACCACAGACAACACATGCAGTCCAATAGATTAGAGTTCCTGTTCAGGGGATGAAAATATTCACAGCCACCCACCAATGAAATTGATGAGCTGATTTCCTTTGAAAATTTCCTTTTTTACGTTTCCAGTTTAGAAAATATATCTATTGGTCTCTCTTAGTACAGGAAAATAGTGAAAAACCTATTCATCTTTTGAACTCGTGCTCAATTCTTTTTCTTATGTCCATCAGACTTAAGAACACGCACACATTCCCCAAAGTAGGAAGGGTCACTACGCCCATTTGCAGCAAAGCTTTCTAAAATGCATACTAAAAATTCATGGCTATCAATAACAGTTTTCTAAGCTAATTCCGGTTGCAGTAACTATGTCACTCCTACAGATTCTGTTGCAAGATGACATTAAGCCTATTTCTGATCGAAGCTGTTGGATGCTCTTAGGAAATCCCTACTTTCAAGCTGTATTTGAGAGGAATTACAATTTCAATACAAGTAGCACATAACAGCATTCCCTCTCTCATAACATATACGAAGAGAGAAGACAACACTGTTGACACAAGACATGATTTAAAGTGCATTATAAAACTGCACATAACATACAGGTTCCCGTAGAACAGGACAAGATCTCAGTTCAATTTAGCATTAAGTCATCATCAGATTTTTTTTTTTACTTTTTGTGGTTTGGACTAATTTTTAGTATGCAAGCAAAAATAAGATGGCAAAAAGCAATCTGGCATTGCAGCTTGTGACCCAAGAGGCAAAAAACCAGAGCCATACACATGCCAGGTAAACACTTACTACATACCACTTCTGGTTTTGACTTTCTGCCTACAATCATGCAGAAGAGCTCAAACATTTATCAAAGAATTACCTTTGGGATTTTTTCTCCTAGTCTGCACACCTGTCAATTACCTACCCAAATTATTCTAACTTTTAGTCTTCCTGAAAAAAAAAAATCTATAGTGTCCTTCTAGACTTTCTACCAAAGAGCTTTTGGTTCCCTTTTTCACTTGTTTGTTTTGCTGCAGCAATTGCACATTTCTGAAAATACAATACAAAAATACAAAAGTCTAGACTATGCTTCAGGTAAAACTAGGAAAATATAAAGAAATAATTAAAAAATTATGTGCTGGGACTTGATTTTGGGAAGAGATGTAATCTTTTCTAGAAAGGAACGAAACACTTCTGGATCTCTGATGCTGCAAGAATTGGTTTGCAAACAGTTTATATTGTGCCACAGCCATTTTCGACCTCACACACACTAAGACACACAAATTCCACAAACTAATACTCTGGCTAATCAAGATTATGCAAACCATGGAAAGCAAAAAAAAAAAAAAAAAACCACAAAAAAAAAAACCCCAGACTTACTCTGTTTTAAAAAATATTTTTGTTGACATAACACAAATTCTTTCATATGATAACTTCTGAGATGAAGAGCCTGAAAAAATTAAAAAGAAAACCAGAAGGAATTTCTGCATCCCTCAGAGAAACACAGATGAGTTGCCTTGTGTTGAGTGACTGAAAGTGTGTGAGGACACACTGCCCTAGCACTAGGGTTTATCTCACAAAAAGTCCAGCTGTCATTTGCTCACAGTTTTATTTCATCTTAAAGCCAAGATGCAGAAAATAAGATAGAATATCAAGGCCTTAGAGTAGGATGAAACCTTAGTGTCTGAGATAAGAGATTCAGTCTCAGAAGAACAAAACCTCCAAACATCAATATCATTTGGTCTGGGGCCCCTGTAAGTTTTGGTAGGGGGGTGTAGGAGAAATCCACACCAAAGCTTTGCAACTGATTTATTTCAAGTTTGTGCAGCATCTCTCACCAATTTTACAAGACAGTGAAACACCGTTTCACAAAAAATCCGCTTAGAACAATCCACTGTGACCCCCAATCTTCCTCAAAAATAATAAACAAGCTTTTTGTGTTGATGCAGCTTTGTGGAAACAAACACAATTAGGCCTCATGCCAAAATGAGCAGCATACTAATTGGAAGTGCTGAATCAATTATTCCCCAGGAATTCAGGGCTATCAGCAGTCTGAGATCAGACATGGTAGTTTATACAGCTTTCACAAATTCCTGATAAGAAATTAGCACAGCACAGCCACACTGAGCTTCTACTGTACACAGAAACAGATTCCTCCCCTTCCCCACCACATTTCTTTGCGTTAAGCAGATTTTCCTTCACAATTTCAAGAGTTCTTATTCCTCCCTCACTGGCATTTTATGAATTCCCGTGGGCTGCATTAAAGAAAACGCACAGAGTAGCCCTTCACAGGCTAGAGTCGACATGGAGCCTTTCTGAGGGAACCATATGTGTGAAAGCTTGTCAGTTCTTAGGCTGTAAATCCAAGACCACTGAACCGACACACGGCGCTCCCAGAGCCATCTGTCCGGGTGTGCTCTCGGTGCTGCATTCCAAGCCCGGGGGAGCCCGGCAGCGGAGCAAACCCTCAGCTCCGGCAGGAGCAGCGCTCCCCTCTGTCGTGCTCCGTGCTTTTCCCTGCCTGCTGATGCTGCATGAGAGAGAACGTGAGCTGAAGGTTATCTCATTGCACACGTCCTTCAGCTCTATACAGCAGCACTGACTGACTCATTCCCAATCCAGGCATGCCTAACCAGACCTCTGCTACCCACAGAACAATCCACTGCTTCTTGCAAGAACAGAAGTGCCAGCTCTGCAGTCCTTACAGCAGCACAGGACAGCTTGGAATTTCTAGGATTTATTCCTTTTTCCACATCCTGTCGTGTCACTCAGTAGCACAGATTTTTCTTACAAACTTGGTCATGAATCTCACCATCAACCAGAAATGAACATTTTAAGAACCAACCCTGGCCCAGGTTTGGGCTGTTTTTTATTCTCAGTGTTGTCACTAGGTGAGGTTTGAACAGGAAACAGTAAATGATTTGTTGAAGTGTGATTTAATTAGAACAGAACAGATGTTTTCATTCATTTGTCCTATTTTTCAGTAATGCATGTTTCTCTTCTTCCATTGCAGATTAAAATACTTTATGGCTCTAACATGACCTGCACTTCTCTGTATCTGATGTCTCTCACCAGTTCCCCTTTTAAACAGCCAAAAGCAACGCAGCTGCACTAGGGCTAGAAATTGCTCTTTCTCGATTGCACACTTCACACTCCCTGGAACACAGGTGCAGCTTTCTTAGCAACTGCCTATCTCTGTCAGCTTTGCAATTCTGTGTTCATAAACTATTAAACACAGGCCTGACCCAGCCTGACAAACACAAAAGCAATACATTTTAAAACTCGGACCTGTATCTGGTGCTTCTATCAGCTGTCACACTGCCAAGCAACAACACCAGAGCACCTTATATTTTTTCCACTTTATTAAAGACAAGTGAAAGGCAGCTTCTTCTTGCAACCACAGATAACTATGATCTTCAGTATTTCAATTAAAACCTATCAGACAGTCCTTTTTCTTCATGGGGATGAAAAAGGATACAGCTACCCAGTATAATTAAGACTGAATCTCACTGCCCAAGAGCACCTGTGCTCCTCTCTGAGGTTACAGAGCAGGATCCATCACATACAGGTGGGTTTGTACTTGGCTGCTATGTTCGGGTCTCATCTCTTTGGCACTCACTTATCAGCGAAGGCAGGAAAGTGAGTTTTAATTTTGGTTGGTTGGCTTGGTTTGGGTTTTCTCCCTGTTATGCTTGAGGTTTTTTTGGTGTGGTTGTTTTTGGGTGGCTTTTTTTTGTTGTTTTGTTGGGGTTTTTTTGTTTTGTTTTTGGGGGTTTTTTTGTTTGGTTGGTTGGTGGTAGTTTTTTTGGTTTGGTTTTGTTTGTTTGTTTGGTTTGGTTTTTTTGTTTCGTTTGGATTATTTTGTTTGGTTGGTTTGGTTTTGGGTTTGGGGTTTTTTTCTCTGTTGAAAACCCCTAAAGTTTTGAGGCACTCAAGGTTTTGATAGGGGCTTGAGTCAAACTTGGCAATTTTTTTTAGGTGTTAACCAGTAGCTATAGCTGGACAGTTATGATTAAGCAATTGCATTGTGAGCATCACATGTTTGGCTAATCTGTTATTTTAAGGAAAAGAGAAGGCAATCCCCAAATGAATGGGCTGTCTGGATGAGAGGCACCAGGAGTGAAGCCAGAACTGAGCAGTACCTGGGAAAAAGTAATTTTGGCAGTAGGAGATTGTGACAACTCATTGACCACCTACTCAAAATGGACCCCAGACTCAAATGGAGAGAAGAAATGTGCTTGCAGATTAATTAGCAGGAGAAGCAAGAGATAGAACTAGCAAATAAGGGGGTTGAGTAATTTGTAACCAACGAATGCTGATGTTTTTGTTTATTAAGATGTATAAATAGTGTGAAGTTCTGGTGATCCGTGAGTTAACTTTCTGTGGGTCACCACCCAGCTCCCCACTTTGCACAAATGAGAATAAAAAATAGGAACACCTGGCCTCGGTGTGTGACTTGGCACTGGCACCAGGTAATGAGCCCACATTCAGGTCGGCATTGATGACAAGTTTCAACCATACACCGTTCCCTTTAGCCCCACCCCAGCTCTGGGCCAGCCTGCCCTCCTGCCCATTTCTGGCCACAGCGGCACCCCCAGCCCAGCCACAACACCAGCAGCTCCAGCCCCGCGGCTGCACAAGGGCATCTCCAGCAGCACGCCTGAAGGACTGGTCCCGCACCTGCCAGAAATGCTCATTTGCACCCGCAGTTTGAGCACAGAGCTCACCCAAAGCCAGGGAAGTCAAACCCCATCAGCGCGAGCCCCCCTGACCTCCCCTGACCTCCCCAACATGGCGGCGGGGAGCGCCCGCCCTCACCGGCACTGTCGCGACAGTGCCGCGCTTCCGCCGCGCTTTACGGCAAGGCCGCGCAGCGGGCAGGGAGGCGGAGGCGCGGCCGGGCCCGCCATGGACCGGAGGAAGAAGCCGCTGGACGTGGCCGCGTCCTCGGTGAGCGACTGAACGGGGAGAGGCAGAATGAACCCGTCCTCCTCCCCAGGGGGCTTGTAGGGCTGTGAGGTGCGCTCAGCCGCGGGGCTCCCGCGGGCGGGGTGGGGCTGGCCGGGGCAGGCCGTGCGGCTCGAGCCGGGCTGCGCTGGTGCCGCCGCTGCCGGGGAGAACAGCACATCTGGGCAGTGCCGGTGTTCCGTCTCCTCGCCTTAACCCCGCTGCCATGTGCGGGCATTGCAGCAAATGCTGGGTTAAAGGGCTGTGGTAACGCCGTGGGTCGCCTGTCGGGTCTGTGACAGTTTCGGGGCTGGGATTTTTGTCCCCTCACCTTCCTGGCCAGGCGCGCTCCAAACCCGAGCCCGCCAGGCCTGGATTTGCCCGCATTCCTGATGTAATGATAAAATCAGGGCATAACAGGGCAAAGGGTTTTTACTGAGGAGCAGGAGGTCTGTACTGTGGCAGATTAACTTCCCACCCTTAGGGCTGGTGAGGTGCTGCCCATCTCTGCTCTCTAGGATGCTCATGAGAGATGCCAAACACTTCATATCAAGAGTTATGTAAATAGGTAATGCAAATTGTGGGTTGTGCATATGAAATATTTTACATTGAGTTTTTGGATGATTACCTCTAAGCAGAAGGGAAAACGGGTGATTTTTATGACACCACTTCGTTGTCCCAGGGACCTGAAAAGCAAATGCTGTAGTGCTTGGGATAAATATACGTACCAAAATCTTCCACTTTCTTGATTTAATGTACATCTGTGAATTTTGTCATCTGTAGGGCTTGCAGGAAAAGTGGCACAATATCCTCTTCCAGATTAGTTTTGTAATTCCAAGATAACACCCCTGCTGATGATGTTTCTTTATAAAAGCTGAGATGGACCTTGGTCACACCTGGCAATGCTACTCATATATTTATTTAAGAAGAAGAAGAAAGAAAATCTAAAACTATTGAACAGTATATAAAGCAGTTATATATATATTTTATGATAACTATATATTTTATGATAACAAACTTTTATCAGTTCTTTTCTGAGACAGTATTTGATTAATTATCTAATGGTTAAAAGTTCCCTTTTCATATTCAGAAGTGTTTTTCATTATTCTTTGTCTATTTGTTTGCCATTGGGAAGCTGGTAAAATCTAGATGGGACTATGCCTCTCTTACTATGTAGCAAAGGATCAAGGATATCCTTGAGAATTGTTTTAATCTCTAATAATAATTTGCATTCCTTGGTTTTGTTATTTTGTTTGCTGTAAAGGGTGATATTGGTGATCTTCAAAGTTCCACATAAAAATGCAATCAAGTGCTCCTGTAATTGTAAATGCCAGATTGTTTTCCTAGAGATACAGGTATTTACTGCAGTAACTGATGTCTGTGCATGTGATCTGTTATTTATGTGTTATTTTGCTGGTGATGTAGCTGGTGGATCTCAAAGCTGAACTCTTCCGAAAGCAAGAGGAATTCAAGAAAGAAAAGCTATTGAAAGATGCTGGTGTCTTTGCAAAGCCCAGAACCTCTAATAAGGTAGAAATAATCTTCCATTGTTATTTTTGTCATTCTTTCTTTTTAAAGTAAGAAAGTTAATATTCAAATCTAAATAATAGTAAATACTCAGAGCTGTGTCACTAGTCAAACACAAAATGTACATGATGAGAATGTTCTTTAAAGTTCATTTCCAGGTGAGATTCCTCTGCACAGGAGAAAGCTTAGTCTTGTGCTTATGCCCATCTAAAGCCCCACTTAATCTTCATTCCCCAAGGATCCACACCTTTTCATTATAGGAAAAGATGTTTCTTTTTTTTTAGAGGATTTTGTATGATGCTGCAGGATGGAGGATGAGAGATTCTTCCAGAGTCACTGAACTTTTTTGATAAATGCTCTGCTATCTGTTTGTGGTGTACAATAATGAATAGACAATTATCTCTCTTGTTTTGCTCTTTACTGCACTTTAGGTTTTGTTCATTCTGTAGCTTTCTAGAAGCAGAATGTGCTGTTCCTGCCATATTTGAAGCACATGCAGCATTTACAGTGTTATGCTTGCAAGCGGGCCAACTGATTGTATATTTTATCTAAAATTGAGGTAATAGAGAATAGAAACAAATTGTAGCTTTGTTATTATGCATTTAATCAGCAAGATTGTATGATTGGGTTTTTTTAACTTTAACATCTTAGCCAGAATAGATTTTGTCTGATTTATGAGTGCCTTTGGGTTTTTTAGTTTCCCAGCCTGTCCTTAACTATGACACCATCCTACAGCCTGTGTGAATTTAGGACATACCTGCTGTATCCTACAGCACAGGAATGATCTCGAGTCAAACAGGTTTAAGATGTTATTTACAAAGTCTTTCATGATTGATTTGCAATATTTGCATGATGGAGTTGAAATATTTTTTCAATTGTTACCATTTCAATATTTTCATTTATTTGTTTGTTGTTACAAAATTGTCCTCCACAGAAACCAAGTATCTGGACCAAACAGAACACAGGAGTTGTAAATCGAGCTGCGAAAGATGTTGAGCAGAAGGCAGAAGAGCAGGATATATTGGATCAATCAAGGTAGCTCTCAGGCTGTGTAAGAAAGGAATGCTTTGGAGAATTTGTATTTTAGTGTTTAGAAAAGCATGGAAAGAAGTTATCCACATTTTTGGACTAGCAGTTCTCATTAGACCAACCAGTAAGACTAGCATCAATTCCATATTTTTTACCAGTAGCGTACAAGATGCATCCCCACAGTCTCATGCTCTTATGCCGTCACATTATCACAGCTGTCTAAATGTGTTAGGTTACTGATTTTTTTTTTGAAAGTCTTTTTTAGAATTACCAGCCAGTGCAGCAACATGTTAGAATTCCATGACGAAGTGTTTCTTGGGCTTGACAGAAAATAGCTCACTTTTTTCAAGAATTATCTCATTTTCTAAATGAGTTGGTTGTACAAAAAGATATAGGTTGAAAATGACATTTATAAACCATTTGCTGTTCTTCTGTAAGCGGTTCCTTGCTCTTTGAAATTCCAGGAATTAGCTACGGTTTTCTTTTCAGTTTCTAAGTGTAACTTTGTGTTATCTCTTTTTTTTCCCCTGTAAAACTGTCTTTCAGCATTTGATATCTGCAAATAATGGTTTAGCTTCCAGGATTTATCTGACAGACCACAGTACTTAGATAAAGGTGGAAACATCATGCTTCTGCCTACTTGACAAATTACATTTAAGATTAAATTTGTAACTTCACTAAAATTATTTTCAGTATAAATTCTGGAACTGTAAAAGAGTGTATCTTCAGAAATGCTAGTGAAGATTCAAAACAAAAGCCAGGCATAAGTCAGCTTCTAATAAACATCTCAAGCGCTCCGAGTATATTCCTGTTCCATTTATCTAAGGCTAAATTGGTCACTTGGAACTGTGCTTGGAATTGGTAGGATTGCATGGTTAATTTTTTTTTTCCAGGAAGAAGCTTGAAGAGAAAGCAAAGCTGTATGAGAAAATGACAAAAGGAGACTTCCCAGGTAAACAATACTATTCCAAAATGAGTATTTATATGTGTTAAAACTCTTGGAGTTACTATACAAAGTATTGACATGGTTTATTCCACTTTGAAAAGGAGAAAATAAAATTACTTTTGAAGGACAGCCTGACCAAGTAAAGCGCTAGGGTCTTGTTTCACTCGTGCATTAAGTGAGTGGACTATAATCTGTTTTTTCAGTACAGTATCTTAGAAAAACAAAAATAATTTGTTCTCCGTTGTGCAGTCTTTGGATTGCATTGCTGATGCTTTGTCCTGCTTTATAATTGTTGGATCTTTATGAGGAGAAGAGGATCAGGAGAGGAGTCTGGCTGGTCTATATGTGAATGCCAGTCATGAAGCTAATAGGGTTAAAGAATGCTAATCTGTCCATTTCTTCTCTCACACATTCAGTCTCTTGCAAAAAGTAACTATTAAAATAGAATACAAATCTCCTTGCAATTAATCTGTTTTCTTTACTGGTGTCCATCTTTGTCCACATGACCCCACCACTTTCCTCTACTTCTTAGAAAAGTACCCTCATGAATGCCTAGCTCTTGCCAACATACCAAATGTTAAGCATCAAAAAGTATTTGAGCTGTTGCACGACAAATCCTTTGCTTCTGAAACAGTTAACGAGCAGAGACTGTTTTGTTGCAAAGAGTGCAGCCTTTTCTGTACTGCACACAATGCCCTGAAATTTCGATTCAGAAATAGACATTATCACTGTGGAGCCAGTTGATAGCTCTGGGTTTGTTTGGCACTGAATGAGATTTAAGTACTCCCCAATAGTGTGGTCAAGGGCATCGCTGGCAGCTGAAAAGCTGATTGTAGCTATTTGGTATTGATTTTGTGCTCAGTTCTGTTCTTTTCATGGCTATTCTCTAAGAATTGATTTTCTGCCTTAGATGAAGAAACTGAGGATTTGTACCTGGTGGATTTCACTCAGAAGATCATAGACAAACAGCACGAAGTACAAGAGCTGCATCAGAGCGAAGCTGCTGGGAAAACTTCAGAGAGAGACACAGATGATGAGGAAACTCAACCTGAAGCGGACATTCCACCACCAGAGGACCCGGATGAGGAATGGTTGGTGCTACTGTTTGGTCTCAGCTATCCTGGCCACTCTTGTTCTTGAGAATTGCATGAGAAAATACTTTTCTTTTCCAAAATGTGTTAAGTGGCACTTTTGGTTTTCTTTTTTTTAATACTACACATTGACAAGGAGGTGTTAACAGTCTTTCATTTCTCCTATAAAGACAGTCCTCCATGTCACTTTCGTTTCCACATAGGTAACACTGAATAGACTCTACATTCAGGATCTTGAGAAATTGCAGTCAGGGCAATGTACTGTAGGGGAAACAACATAATATCCTCTCTTATTTTCTAGCATAGTTTATGCGAGTAGTCATCACAGTATTGGTACAATTTTATGCTTTAATGTGCTGAATTGAAATGTATTTTAGCAAAACTTGGGGGTTTTATGGTATTCATCTTCCCTTCTTTAATTGTGAGTAACTTCAAAATGAGCAGTCATTTCACTGTACGGCCTTCTCTTAAAGAAGAGAAACTCTGCAGCACAGAAAATAGTCTCTGACAGTTTTCTGTGTCATTCCAAGTAACCACTGAGAGTTCATCTGAGACATTAGGAATAATTATGAAACCAGTCCTGACTAAACATTTTCGTTGCCCATTTGTTTAAAATGCTTATGGAACAAGAGATTTTACTTCTGATAATCAGCTTAAACCAGCAGTAACCAATACAAAATAGCACCCCCGTTCTTCAAATACTGAACTCTAGATATCCTTAGAAACGATGTAAAAGACTTACTAAAAGCACAGATGTTTAAAAGTTTGGGGATTGGGAGCTAGATTGCCAGTCATACTTTTTCAGATATAATATCCTTTAGAATGGGATAATTGAGGCAGCTTGATACTAAGAACTTTCTACATTACAGGACAATAAGTGTAGCTCTTAATAGCTTTTTCAGTAGCTGTAAATCAGGTGTTCAGTACTATAAACAGTTGAATAAGAAGCACAATAGCTTCAGAGGAACATTTTGTTTGTGTTTTAGTCAGTCTTTGTTATGCCAGTTGAATGCACACTATCAGCCTGTTCTGAATGCCCTTTAGACCGATAATTGAAACATATTGTAGCAATTTCATATCCACAAGAAGTCAATGCTGCATTATTATCTTCACCATGGGAAGCAAGCAGTAGCCTGAGTTCCATTTTGTTGTGAAAGCTATGTGACATTGTTACTTTTGAATATTTTTTACACCATTTTATTGCCCAGGCAAAGAGGGGTCTCAAAGGGAGGTTGAATAAATGTCTGACAGAACATATGTCCCATTCAGAACTGTCCTCTTAATCTGGGAGTGTGTTAAGTGAAAAGCAGGAGCAACTGTCACACACAGACAGAGGTGACAAATACTCTTTGGAAAGGGTCAATACTTCTGTTTTCTGGTTAAGACTTCTGTCAATCTGTAAATAGAAGTTTTGCATCACATTTCTTTTTCTTCATTACAGGGTTGATTATGTTGATTTCTTGGGCCGATCTAGACGCTGTATGAAGAAGGATTTGCCAAGTCTACTTAAAATGGATCAGGAACTTCAAGGGAAAAGGTGTGGTTTCTCTAATGGAGCTGCATGTTCCTCTCAGTATTTAACATATATTTTTTTAATGAGAAGGAAGAGAGGCTGTGCTTTATCACCCCATTCTCAATCCAGAGTTGATGTTACTGCTTTCTCTAGATTTGCAGAGAAAAGTTTTAATAAATTGATGTAGCAATCTCAGATATTCATTGCATCTTTTAAAACTGGGGTCCTTGTATGGAAATTGTATTTCATTATACCTTCCATAAAATGCCAGGAAAGTGATTCCTGGTTCTCTTTAACCTGGAAACTGGTGATAGTCTTTTAGCAATTCCAAATTCCTCATTATGTTCAAAGCGAATTTATTAGACTTCCATTTATTTGTTTGGTTCTTCTGTTAAACAACTGTTTAACAGCTTTTCTGTTAAAATTACTTCCTTATTAATATTTTGCATTAATCTCATGGGTAAATGCCTAGCTCTTTGTTACTTCAAAAACTTTTCATTTTCTTACATTAAATCTGAAATGTTCCTGTATGCGATTGCTAGAATCCCCAGAGATGCCAATAACTGATTATTTCATCTCCCATTCTGTGAGTTGATAATTATTTCATGAAGCTTCTGAAAAAGGATGTGATTTTATTTGTCTTTTAATAATATGTTCTACCAGTACCTTATTTTAGAGGTGGCTTTGTATTTCTGTCTTGACTATGTACCACAGTCATCAACACTGTATCACTAAGTAGTGTCTACAATGATCTGTGTTTTGTGAAAACTGCAATATTGGATCAGACTCAATCATACTTGCACTGTTTGATACTGCAAAACTGGTACATTCTGCTCTGCAATCCCTAAATTTTTTTTAATTAGACAAGAACCTGATGGGAATACTCTGTTATCCGAAGACATGAGAAGAGAACTTCAGAGGCAGCAGTGGGAAAAGGAAGAAGAAGAAGCCCTCAGAAAACCCATGGGACCCATACATTATGAGGACATTCGAGAAAATGGTACTGCCATACTTTATATCACTTACCTTTGTATCACCAAAGAGATCAGCTGTAGAGGGAGCACGGGAAAGTTACTTTCTGTGCCTATGTGGCAAAGTGTAGGTATGTGTTAAGCCACGTGTGTAATACTGTTGAAAGTTACTAGTACATAACTCTAGATGTTTTTTTTCTTCAAATTGTATTTTTCTCAAATGTCTTTTCCAAATTTCTCTACCTCCTCCTGTGTTCTCCTACAGGAAGCTTCACTTTATGTATCAGTAAAACAAGCCTTTCTTAGCCATCTAAAACTATTGCAGTGTTGGGAATAATTCCACGCTTGAAAGCAGGATGCCTGCAGCTTGTAATTATTGTCAATTAGAAACTGAATCTAACAAACCTATTGTTTTTCTCCATTTCAGAGGCCAGGCAGCTCGGTGTTGGTTACTTTGCCTTTTCTCGAGACCAAGAACTCAGGCATAAACAACGGGCAACCCTGGATATGCTGAGGGAGCAGGTATGAGAGTATAGAGCAGACTGGGCTACAAGGGCAGCATGGCTTCAGTGGTTGCTGTCTGTTGTACAAGTGCTATATAGGTGATGCCTGCAACTGACTCCAGAGAAATCTGGCTGCTCTTTTCCTATTGAAACCTGGTACTTGATTAGGATTGCTTTTAGTTGTTTTGTGAATGAAGACATGTACTTGGTTATAATAACAAAGGAAAATTAATTCATGTTTTTCTTTGCTGTTAAGACACTTGATCAGAGAAATAAACGTGAACAGCTGAAGGAGAAGAGGAAGGCAGCTCTAGATGCAAGGCTGTCCAAACTTCGAGCACGGAAGATTAAAAAGTTAAGGGAAGCTGGATTAGAGGAAGAGGCAGAAAAACTGGAGAATGGAGGTATGATCTGCTGCCTTAAGTTAAATACTTGCTATTTCACCTTGTTCTTCACCTATGGACAGATAGATTCGAATTTATATTTGTTTAGACATTCAATATATTGGTATCGTGTGTTCTAGATATATAATTAGCATAACTGTTAGGATAGTGAGAACTGATGTAATTGTGTGTGGATATAAAATCATGCCAGAAATAGCTTAATAATTTTGGTAGAAATATGGTGCGTGGATTGTTGCTTTTTTTTGATTCACACCTGACAACGGGAATTACATGGGTTAATTATGCAAGCTGAGGTTAGACCTGCTGACATTGTACTGGCTTTTTCTTCTATTAAGATGAGGTAGAATAAGAAGTAGTAACAAGTCAATTTTGATATCATACAATATACACTGTGACAGTTTCAGTGCAGTCTGTAAAGTGGAGATACAGCTGACTCTAGGAATTAGGATAATGAATTTGAATTCTGATCCTGTCTCCGTGCTGTTTCCTTTACAACACTGATAGTCAACTTGTACTGGCTGTCTCCCACTGTAAAATGTAGCTAATATTTCACTGTGTCAGAATTCCATGCAAGTGATTAACTGTGAAGTGTTCTGGAAATGAAGAACAGCATTGTGCCACTGCTCACTGTTACGGTTGTTCAGAAGAATAAGAATGCAAATTGTTTTCTCCCGTAAAAATGAAATGGAGATACTGTTCTTATTGGAGATACATGGAAATAAATGTTATTTTTACCTGTGAGGTTCATACAGACTTTATTCGGTAACTGGCAATCTCTACTATCTCTTCCTGTAACACAGAGGTGAAAGGTGCTGCCGAGGAACCGGAACCTCCAAGAGTTACTGCAGCAAGTAGGAAGGTAGAGGTTGTCATCCAGGAGAGGAGAGATACAAAGCCTGGAGTGCCTTATGTCCGAGAGTGGGATAAAGGCAAAGGTAAGGAAATGTAGATTCAGGAACATTGTTGGGAAAGAGCATGCATGCTGCTAATTTCAATTCTATTTTGTGACAAAATATGGTAACACTGGGAAGCACTGAAATCCTTTCTGCCTTGGTGCTGATGACTCTCCAGTGTCCAGAGCAGTGATTGACAAGGATGTCTTAGTGGCAGTAGCTGCTACAATGTCCCCATAATTTTTTCTTCTATATGAGTTACTGCTTTTCTGGATGATCCGTCCAGGCTGACAGAATAACAAATTCTGTAGTTCATAAGATGTACAGTGTGATTTCTTCTTGATATATTCCTGTGGGTTTTGCTACCTGATAGCAGGATGTATCACACAAACAGGTACAGCACGATCCTAAAACATGATGCAAGCAGAGACCACTTCAATGCCTGTGTCCTATTTTGAAGCATCTTCCTTGTCACAAAATGATGGTTGTCTTGTAGATCCTTCCCAAACCCATTAACTCATTTTGCACCATTAATTTAAGCTCATGCACATTCTTCTAGTCTGATGCCTGACTTCTAAGTAAGAGCAAACAAGGAATAGGCAAAGCACATAAATGCTCACCTTCTTTAGTATTATAACAGCACTGTTCCTCTTCTGTGCACTCTGGTATTTCCAGATTCTTCTTACTTTTCCCAGTCTTTATGTTTCATTAATGAACATCATTGTGAGGGGAAACTTCATGGTTCCATTAAACCCCCAAACTTCCAGATCCTATCTCTTAAATCTTTATCCTGCCCGACACTGTTTTTTCCCTACCTCTGAGGAATCCTGGTATCTCACTAACACCCAGGCAGCACTGCAGCAAATACTACACTCAGAAAGCAGAGGACAGCTTACTCTAAAATGCAAAGTGAATTAACTATGGTTCACTGAAGGAATCTGCACTAGATTCTTGTATTTCCATGTAGTATGAGGTGGAAAGGGAACTTCGGGTGGCTTTACACAGTTTCATCTTCTTTATTCACCAGTTTGTTTTCCCTCCTGTCTGACCTTCAGACCTTGAAATCTATGCTAAATCTACCATTTTCCTGTTTGTAACAGAACTGATGTTTGGCCAATGGGAAAAGAAACAGGAAGAACTTAGAGATGAGCGAGACCCAGAATTTGCACCACCTTCTGATTACTTTTTGGGACAAAAGAAAGGTGATTATTACCAAAGTCGGAATTTGAACAGTTCTGAAACCTCCTCTGAAAAACTGGAAACAGAGAGAGCACAAAACCAGCAGAGGCCATCGGTGCAGGGCAGCAGCAGCAGCGCTGGAGATGTGCCACCGTCAGCACAGACTTCCAACAGCAGCGTTCCAGATAAGCCAGCACGGGCAGAGCCCAGCGGCCGTGGCACTCAGGGGGTGTCATCAGCGGAGGATGACAGCAGCGACGATGAGGACAGGCTGCCACCAGCACAGGCTTATGGCTACGGTGCCCGAGGCGTGCCCCCACCACTGCGGGGTTACGGCTACGGTGCGCGGGCCGTGCCACCGCCCATGCCCGCCTATGGGTATGGCACGCCCGAGCTGCCCTTCCCAGGGCAGGCTTACGGCTATGGAGCACCAGGAATGGTGCCACCCATGCACAGCTATGGCTACGGCGCTCCCGAGATGCCCTTTGCCATGCAGGCTTATGGCTATGGCAGCCAGGCTGTGCCACCAGGAATGCAGGGCTGTGGATGCAGCACCCAGGGTGTGCCGCTGGGAATGCAGAGCTGCGGCTGCAGCGCCCAGGAGGTGCCACCAGGAACACCAGTCTGTGACTGCAGCAGCCACGATGTGCCACCAGGAATACACGCTTGTGGATGCAGCAGCCATGATGTGCCACCAGGAACAGACACCTGTGGCTGCAGCACCCAAGAGATGCCACCAGGAACAGACACCTGTGGCAGCAGCACCCAGGATGTGCCACCAGGAACGCAGGCCGGTGGCTGCAGCACTCAGGATGTGGCACCTCCAGTGCAGGCCGACAGCAGTGATGCTCCAAATCAGGAACCACTTTACCAAAGTTTAGATGATATGCTCTCTTATTATAGACAAGTGACTTGAGCTGAGCAAAAAGATAAGCGAGAACCATGATCTAAAGAACTGAAATATAATTAATTATGTGCTCAGCAGAATATTATCTTCCCACATATGGGAAAAATAAGTTCCTGTAAGTATAGCAAAATAAATCTCCTGGACACCTAAGCTGTTTTACATAACAGCTATATTTTGCCCTGTTGGTTTTTTTTTTTCATTCTTACCTCTTTACTAAAATTTAAATCTTTGACACTTACACCTGAACTTAAAGGTCTATTAATTACTTGCTTCCAAGAGATAAACTCCTTTAGTCGGTTGTTCGCAGCTGTCTTCTGGTTTGTAGGTACTACAGGTTCAGTGACATCCATGGAAACAGTGTGGAAATGGTAGGGTCTCTGCTGCCAAATAGAGAATTATTTTGTTCCTTACTTAATCTCCTGCCTTTTGGAAGTGCAGGGTATTATCTAGTGAACAGTGGTGTTTCCCATGGCCTCTGCATTCCTGAGGTCTGTATATAGCTCAATTCTGTGCAGCATTTTAGACTGGAGACATTGCAGAAATTGATAAATAATGATGATTAGGCTAAAAATAAACACTTCACTGAAGGAGAAGCCTTGACACCTGAAATTACAGTCTTAGTGGTTTAGAAAATCCTCTCACATAATTCTCTAAGTCTGTTTTTCTTGCATAAGGAGTTACATATATATATGGCTTTATTTATTTTTTTTTCCAAAAACTGTGATACTGGAGTCATTAAGTATAAAAGCAGATCAGCCTCTACCCAAATGAACTTTTAGTTCAGAATCTCAGTAAATGAGAATACTTACTTGCCATGCAGAAGATTTTTATTTCTGAAGGTAATTTCGATCGCTCCATTTGTATTTCAAAAGTTCATACAAGGATAAGACGTAAAAAAGCAGGTTAGATGGGCAATTGCATAGATTGTTAAATGGCAGAGACAAAGTCAAAATAGTGAACATTTAAATGCAACAGTGAACTGGCCAAAGAGACAAAGCTGATGTGCTCCTCCTGTGTGCTGCAGTCACATCTCAGGCTGCTCTGCAAGCCTGAGGAACAGCAAGGTGTTCAGAGTGACTGAAGGACGCGCAGTAGAGCACATTCTCTGTCCTCAAATTCTGATTTAGCCTCGGCTCCTACATCACTGGCTTTTGCACTTTAATTTGCAGAGCAGGAGCAGTACATTACAATTATTTATTAATTTAAAGTCAGAATACTATTCTGAAGTAAGATAGTACCACTATCCCCATTTTGAAGAAAACAAGAATGGAAAATTTCTTAGAGAAGGTCACACCCAGTTTTCCAGGCTGATTGACACTAGAGAAGTTTCCTCTTCTAAGACCTCACAGAATCAGTATCTGGAAGGCATTGAGAGCAGGGTATAATTTTGTTGGAGCTGAACTAACTCTAAAGAGTGGGCAAAATCTTTTCGAACAGTAGAGGTTGACTTGATTATGGCAATTGTATCCTTCAATGGATTTCTCCACAAAGAATATTTGTGTCTGTTTCGCTGCTATTTTGACATCCATTTTCTACTATCTTTTAGACTTTGTTTATTCTGTGCCCTTCAGACTGATAATTTTATGTATATCTATGATTTAGGAGTTATATTGTCTTTGCATTAGTTTAACATTGAGCTGGAGCCGAGGTAAGGAATGAAATACCTTGTTGCTTTATGTAAAAAGATATAATCAAAGTGTTCCTTTGTTTAGCTTCATTTCCACAGCCTAATATTAAACAGGAACTCTTGGCCAGGAGGGCAGTTCGGTGGCTACATTAAAGTTAAGCCTGTTGAGAACAGCTCTCCCACTGCAGTGATCTGTCACTTTGCCATTTGGTCTCCTTCCCTCTTGTCTTGCTTTTTGGCTGAAATGTTTTTGTATATTGTCTCATGCTGTGGAGCACACATCTCTGTTCACTGTCCTCCGCTCAGACCACCTCAAGTTAGCTTGGCTGGGATCTGCAACCTCATTCATTTCATTCAGTAATTTCTGGGGAAAACAATTCCTTATTAGTACACTGCCAAAGTTTTATTTCTCTCATATTTTGGAGCATGTTGTCTTCCTGTTCCTCTTCCTCCTCATTTAAACCACCCCCCAGGTTACCTCCTTTGACAGCAGTGGAAATGGGGGTGCAGGTGGGCAATGTGGGTAAGGATCTGCCACCATCAGTGTCTTACAGATGAAAGTGAAGTAAAGCCAGCTTGCGCACTCACTGAGCACACAGAACTGTGGGCACACTCTGTGGCTGTGTTTCAGGTGTTGGAGCTCTGCCCCAAGAGGTACTAGTGGTGGCTTGTGTTGCCTTCAGTGTTCTGCACAGATGCAGGGGCAGCCCCTGCTCTATATCTGAGGCAGCTTTGTCCTACATTTCTGTGTGAATACTTTTCTCATACCAAAGGTACCTTTATCCAAAGTGCACGAGTGATGCAATCTTGAATTTCAGCCTTCACAGGCTCTATCTGGCTGGCAGGACTCAAATCTGATCTCCAGAAAAGTACCTTTAGAGAAGATAATTTTCTCAGTGTCACCAAAGGCTGATTTATCCCGTTTTGAAGGGCAGCAGGGATCTGATCTGCCTATGAACCACGGGCACGTGAGATGAGGCTGATACACGGGGTAAAAACTACGTGGCTGCAGCTTTGTCAGCTCAGGGGCCGATGCCGCATCGCTCGCTGTCTCCTCAGGGCTCAGGCACAGGCAGCCCGAGAATACAAACTGCGGCCCTACGGACAAGAGCCTCCCATGCCGTGCGGGAACGCGGCGGGGCCGCGCTGTGGGGCCTCGCCGGGGCCGGGGCCGGGGCCGCGCTGTGGGGCCTCGCCGGGACCGGGGCCGGGGCCGGGGCCGGGGCCGG
>VZTJ01011336.1:2594930-2606231 GCA_013397795.1 Orthonyx spaldingii
GGCTGGGCCGGGGCGGTGGAAGGGCCGCCGGCAGGGAAGGGAGCGGGGTGCGGAGGAAGCCCGAGCGGGATGCCTCGGGAGTGCCGGGTTGCGTTCGGCCGCGGCGCGGCACCGCTGCGGAGAGCGGCAGCCGCGGCAACGAGCCCCGCTCGCCACCGGCTCTGCCCGCGCGGCGGCTTTTGAGAGAGCGTTTGGCAGTGGCTGCAGGCAGAGGAGACGTTTCGTGCGAGGGAAGCGAGAGGAACCAGGCACGTCATCTCAGATTAAGCTTTCACAACTTGCTTGTGTCCTCTGAGCTCAGACTGAGATCACGTTCATCACACTCTGTGACTGTCTGCATAGAAATTCTTCTCCAAATCTCAGCTTCCGCTGTCTTTTTTTCTATACTCCAGTAGCCTGGATATTTGGTTAAACTCTTCAGGTAGTAATGCAGTTAAGAGAAGGGAATTTTGCAGTCTGGAAGAGACAAAATTGAGCTGATGTTTATGTGGCCTGCAGTGTAGAGTAGGTGTTCCACACTGCTGTTAACAGTACATGTATGAGTGATGCTGGCAGGAGAGAGAACTTCCTTAATTTCCATGTTCTTGTGGGTTTGATCTTCCATGTTGTTATGCTTGTAAAACAACTGGTAAAATTTTCATAATGCCACTTGGTGTTATTATTAGTTGTTAGAAATAGTCAGCAGGGAGTGAACCAGTGGTGGGCAGAATTTTTTCAGCTGGTACAATACTTTTTTGTGGAGATGCCTGTATTAGCCACCTAAAATTAACAAGGAAAGCTGTTTTAAAATAATTAAAAATACTATGCAACAGTTTTCAAGTTTTCTCAATAACTCATGTTTTCATATTATATTAGTCAAAACCTAATATAGTCATACACAGATTTCATATAAAACCTGACTGGAAAGGTTTCCCGTTTCCAGTTTTTAGAGGAATGTGCCTCAGTAGAACTCTAAGATCATATTTAAAATCAGTAGGCAACAAACCATAACTTGCAGCCTGCTTTTGCAGCGCAAGTAGGAATTTTAAACTCATTTTTAAATGCAGCCCTGTGTGATAGAATGCTATGTGATCACTGCCTGAGATTTTTCTATTCTTGTGGCTCATCCTACTTTTGTAGGCAGTCTCATGGGAATACTTGTGTTCGGTTTGGCAGTTCTGGGTTTTCCCTCTGTCCTTTGTGTTTTTGTTTTTGCATCCTTCAACATTTCCTGTATCTGTGCAGTGTAAGATAAAGAGAATGATCAAGCCACACTTCTTTTCTTATCAAGATTTTGTCCCCTCTGTGCCTTTTTTCCTTTTCTGTTCTTTTGCAGAATTTTGAGTACCTGTGACGCAAACCACATCGTGCAATCACTGCTCTGCTGAAGCACTAAATTTCTCTGAAGTTACTCCTGCTGCTACTGGATCTGCACATGATCGCTGTTCACGCTGTGGGTGAATTAGTAATCAAGAAGCATGAAGCATGGTGGGAGTACTTCCTAACAGAAAATCAGGAATCTGTGGCACAATTGCACTTTGTTGAAAATTGTGGAAAGTTCTCTAGGTAAGCAGTGGTGTAAAAGTAGCAAAGGTTTAGCTGTTCTTGAATTGATTGGTTTTGGCACACATGTAGTTGAAGAGCTGTGAATCAGCCATACTTCAGTAACGTCTCTTCTTCTTCCTTGTAGCACTTTTATTTAGTGATTAAATTCAAGACATGGGGCCTATGAAATATAAATCAAGTGTGTCCTCAGTGTCCTGTGGTCTGCAATATCACCATTCGTTGATGAAGTGGAGTCCAAAAGTGAATTTACACGTGGTGAGGACTTACTGCCCATCAGCACCCAAGAGGCCCGAAGCCAAGTCTGCAATGGAAATGGCCATGGGTCTCCTTCATCGGATCACGGAATCGGGGACTGTTATGGGAAAAAACTCCCTCCAGAAAGTGTCTGCAACGTGCAGGAATTGGTGGGACAGATACGAAGAATTTGTTGGAATCAATGAAGTTCGAGAGGCTCAGGGAAAAGTGACAGAGGTAAACATGGAGATAATGTGGAATTTTTAAAATGGTGAATAGAGCTATATGAAGCATAAACACTGCCTGTGAGGCAGAAAAGGTTATCCAAGGAGAATTATGTCTTTTTCTGCTTTGGCTGTCTGTGCAGGTAATGTGAATGTGTTCCAGGCTATACATGTAGTAAATAGAGTTTATCCCTTGCATTGAAACAGAGTGTAGTTTATTTTGTTGGGGATTTTCCTCCCCCCACAAAGAAAAAATCATATAATTAGCAATTTAGGTCTGTATGGTAATAAGTCTCTAAAATAAATGCTCTATCTTCTCAGGCAGAAAACATCTTTATGATAGCTCGAGGGATAGTACGAGAGGCTCGTGAAAATGTAGAAGCCCAACAGATTAAACTGAAGGAAATTCGGGATCGCTTAGACAGGGTCTCTCGGGATGACACCCAGTATTTAGAACTGGCTACTCTGGAACACAGGTTGCTGCAGGTAATTTGTTGGTACTTAAGCGTTGGTGAATATGTTGAAAATTTGTGTGCTTTGTTTTCTTCACTAGTGATTGTCTTTGTAGATGCAGTTCAGTTCTGAAATAAGTGATCAGACTTAGTTTCTTAGAATACTTGTTTTAGTTAGTTATTCTCAGTGGTTTGATCCCCTGTGCAAATTGTATGTGTTAATGCTGAAATAGAGTAGTAGATTTGCAGAATAAAACTGAAGATAATGAGCCTAAAAAGTTAATTGTTGTAGTGGTGACCTGTACATGAGTAGTCAAGAAAAAGCTGCCATTCAATGGATTAACCCTCCATGGGATGAGAGAAACTCCTTCCTGGTTAATCCATGGAAATCCTCTCAGCTGCCTTCTGCTGGTGTCTGGAGAAGTCAGCAGGGCTGAAACAGTGAACATTATGGGGAGTGAAAGACCTTGCTGGCTCATACTCGTTTTCTGTCATCACGTGGCAGATTCTCATGTACAGGATCTTCAGCTGTGATTCCTGACAACCTTTTCCATTTCTCAGACTTAAAATGATGTCTCACTGATTTAGGTAGCATTAATAAAGAAAATCCCACAATCAAAAATTTCTGAAACAACTAACAGATGTTCCAAATTTCCATTCCTTCATCTGCACTGGGGTTTGGGGGTTTGTTTGGTTTCTTTTCCTTTAGTATAGACTTCGTAGTTTCATGTATACCTTCTCCTTTCATCGCTGTATTTCTTGCAGGAAGAGAAGAGGTACCGAGCTGCATATTTAAATGCAGAAGAATCTGAGAGAGAAAAATTCTCTCTCTTCTCTGCAGCTGTCAGGGAAAGCCATGAGAAAGAGCGCACAAGAGCTGAAAAAACGAAGAACTGGTCTATTATTGGCTCTGTACTGGGAGCCATTATAGGTGTTCTTGGTTCCACCTATGTCAATCGAGTAAGGCTGCAAGAATTGAAAGTCTTGGTGCTTGAAGCACAGAAAGGCCCAATAAATTTACAAGAAGCCATCAAAGAACAGGCCTCCAGCCATTACTTGCAGCAGAAAGATCTCAGTGATGTCATAGAAGACTTAAAAAATGTGCTGCAAACCACAGCATCACGGGGAGTGAAAGAAGGGGCTTTGTTAACTAGAGAAACCAGGAATGACTCCATAAAAATAGATTCTCTTTTAATGCCTTTAAATGAACAGCTAAACTACATTAAACAAGTCAGTTCATGTCTAGGGAGTCTACAACAGCAGTTTAACAGTCTGCAGGAAAGTATCACACAGGTGCTGTCTGAGCTGCAGAGTGTCAAACTCGCCATCCACTCCAGACCTACAGAAAGAGTGATGCCAAGGCCTTCAGGGGAGGGCAAGGGCCAGGCTGCTGCTGTGAGAGATGTCATTTTGGAATTGTGTGATACTGAGCGGAGACTGGAAACACAAATCAAGAGAAGTTCTATTTACAGCACTGCATTGACGTGTGCTATGTTTGCCATTACTCTGCCTGTACTCTTTATCCTACTGAAAGGGAACTGATCCCTAATTAATTGCCACAACTTATTAGATTAATAAAGGTGAACTTGCACTCTAAGTACCTGCAGTACAAGTCCAAATAAACCTGCCTTGGTGTTTCTCATTATGCCTTCTCCTGTATATTTGAAAAACTTTAAAAGCCTTTATCCATTACTGCTGCAGGGTCCATGTCAAGTCTCTGTCACACTGTGCTTTTTAACAAGCAAAGGAAGTGCCACAGTTTGATCTGTTGGTTTCATTCATTGTTTCACTCTTACTGTCTAGTCTTGTGTATGAAGGCAGCATCCAAAATGCCCCTCTCAGCCCCAAATTGCATCCGTGAGGCCCAAAATGGCCCCCATCAGACCCCAAGTTGTACCCCTGGTTGCTTCCAGTGCCCACATCACCCCACAGTGGTCCCAGTTGTTCCCATCAGGCTCTAACTCACCCCACTGGGCCCCAGTTTGCATCCTCAGTGGCCCCAGTAGCCCAGGACAGACCCTGTAGTGTAATCAGGTGCATCTCCTGGGTACCCTGACCCACAGATCCCCATACCCAGTCCCGAGCCACTCTCTGCAGCCCCCAGCTACCTTCCAGATCCCTTGAGATTCTGGGGTTCAGACTCATGTATTGCTGGGTCAGACAGGTTTTGGGCCCAATCCATGGACTGATGTCCCCCATGCCACTGTTCCCTTCTCCCCCAGGTGTGGGCACAAGGAGGAGTCTTCTTCCAGTTGCACAGTGCCAGAACCGAGTCAAGGTGATCCCCACAAGTCCTGCGTCCCCCTGGAGCTGTCAGTGTCCCCCTGTCACCTCGTCCCCCAGGACACCATGAGGTTCTATTACATCTTCACCACCCCACCACTGGACCAAGTGACAGCACCTCGGGATGGACATGATATAACATATAATATACAGTGATTTTCACTCTGGAGCTGGATTTTTGATTTCCCATTCCAGTTATTCCTTTGCTCTGTCATTGATCTAAGTGCCTCATATAATTCTCTACATTTTGCTCTTTATTTCTTCACAGTTTTGCCGTTCATGCACAAAACATTAGGAGTCATTTTAACAAACAGCCAGATGATGAATTTAAAATAAATTGAAGTTACACGTGGTAACCTTTTCCTAGGATGGTTTGTCATGAAGTATCCAAAACATTTCTGAAGCTTCGGCTCTTTGTTACTGATAGCTGCAAATCCTTCAAGGCTTGCAGGCAGGGAAAGAGGCAAAAGGTTCAGATACAAGAGCTGTGTTAAGTATGATGATGTTTATTCTGACAGTATAAGCCAATTATGCTTTCTCTACAGACTCCTTAACCCGTCATTCCCAAGGTATTTTGTGGTTTTAGTAATCATCTATGGAGCAATCACTTTCTTATCCTTGCTAGTATCTCACTGGAACTTTCTCTGGGTTTGTTGTTTTGAGGTTTTTTTCTACGTTTGCCCTGCCTGGATATTGAAATTCTGCTCTACAGCAGGTGCTTTTAAGCCAGTACATTAGCGGCAATAAAGACAAACTACTCTAAAATAATATTTGGAAAGAAGTGAAAGGTCCAGCTCCCTGTTTTCCCTGGAAGGATGAAAATTGGCTGATTGAGGCAAAACACTTGTCTGAATAGCTAAACATCAGTATCTGTGTGTGGCCTTACACACAGTTTCTGGTATGGCTCAGATAAGAAACAGTTCTCTCCCTGTGATGGCAGCAGATAGGCAAATCCAACGTGGTACTCCTGCTTCACAAGCACTTCTGTGGCACCTTTACAGACAAAGGAGCAGCATGCTCACTTCATGTTGTAACGCCTTGGTGTAAGCACCCCAGCATGAATCCTGTCTGGTACACACTCTGCTGTGGTGGGACTTTTTCCTTTTTTAAGAGAGTTTGAGGTTTTGATTATAAGTTCCTAAGACTGCAAGATCCTTGGGACAGAGACATACGTGACAGCAACTTCATTTGGTATCACTGTGTGCTAATGACAGAATACAGAAACAATGTTAGGAATGATCTTTGGTGATTCACTACCTCTAAGAGAGATGAAAGTGCGAAAGGTGGTTTTGGGAAGCGCACTGCTGATTTGTACATTGATTATTTGGAGTGCCACGTGAGTAACAAGAATTTGTCAGGGAAGCAGTTTGAACTGCTGGCTTGAGAACTGGGATAAAAATTCCCATACACTTAGCTGTACCAAGAAGTGTGCGTACAGATCAATAGGATTTTTCAAATCTATAGTATTTCATTTTATCATTTCTCAAATTTTTTACAGGTTATATTTCTTGCAGGAGCTGCATGAAAATCAGACAAATGTGTAGTTAAAGGGGAAGAGGACTAGTACAGTGGTTCTATTTGTAATTTGCCACACTAGTCACTGAGAATTTTGTTCTGGTTTGGGGTTTGGGGTATTTTTTCAGTTTAACTACATAAAGTTGGCTCCCCTTACTATGTAACTGGCTGAATTTGTTATTTGACATCACTGAACATGTGGTTTATATATATCAGCATGGTTTTTAAATGCTGAAGGTTAGGCAGCTAAACTTGAAAGTCAGAGCAGCACTCACTGAATTGTACTTAGTGGCATAAAAAACAAGAAGCAGTCTGAGGCTAAACTTGTATACAATAAATGAGAATACATAATCAAGGGCTGTTTATTGCTCTAAAGAGATCTGCTTTTTACCCATTTAAAGAGAGTATTATGATAGTCTGTAGTTTTAACTCTATGTAGAGTTACAGGAAGAAAAAGTCAGTCAAGAACTGTATGAACAGTCAATGAACAGCAGCAAAGAAATCTGTGATAAATGATTGTTTGAAATGCACAGCCTGAAATTTGAGAAGAGCTGGAAGGTGTGATATGTATCAAGATAAAAATAACTGGATCTCATCCTTTGTAGGGAGTTTTGAAGATTTAGGAACAGATCCTGTGTGCAGCTGGCAGAGCTTCGTGTTACAAGTGATTACCATGGCTCGCTTAGTTCTGCTCTTCCTTGCTAAATCCTCCTATGTGAAGTGACAGCAGAATAATTTCAATTAGGAAAAAGCCCTTGTAATTAACTGTGACTATATAATAATTAGGAGAGAAGATTTGTGTGTTCCCTCAATCCTGGATTAATCATCATTCCATTGTGGCAATGATCTCAGTGTGTAGGTTGGCACCGCACTGTATGTGCACCCCAAAGCCAGAAGGTGTGGCAGCTGTACCTGAGCTGGCTGAAGGCAATATCCAGGAAGATGCTATAACATGGACTATATGTATAATTTGTTTAGTACTTTGTGCTAAACCTTTGTCATGGTAACGCGGGCAGCAAATACATGATTTTGAACAAAACCAGCACAGCCGTACAGGGGGTGTTTACCTGGGCACTCACCTCAGTCCAGGCACATTTGCAGCAGTGATTTACACAAGTACATGATATCTCAGTGCATGTTTCCTGATTAATCAACCAGGACTAAGTGAATACTTTGTTGCCTGTGCTCTTCAGGTCTATTCAAGTTCAAAACAAACAAACAAACAAACAAACAAACAAACAGTAGTCCACATATTCTGTTGTTCTGTTGCTTACCTTTGGGTTATTAAAAAGGTTTATAATAGATAGCTGAGTTTCACTTTCTGAACGAGGTCTCTCAGAAGATCCTTTCTTCAATGAGTAATTTTTGCTTGCTAAGGCCTTTTGAGACTTGAATTCTTGCTCTGTGAGCGAAGACCTCTCTAGGCAGGATGGCTCAGCCAGCCCTGTGCCCCAAATGCTCATCTGAGAGGGACAGTAGTTGCAAAATCATGTACAGGTCTGGTGAGGCCAGGGACTGACCTGGCTACTGTGTATAGGTCAGAGGAAGCCAGTGCTCATTCAGATTAATTCCTCTCTCTGGCAAGACACGGAAGCTGAGTTAGAGAGAACCTGGTAAGAACAGGAAGCCCTTTGATAGACATTAACTATAGAAAAATGGGTGGCAGTGGCCTGAGTTTGGCCCATGCTAAGCTATTTTGAGTTCTTACTGCTCCTTGAGAAACCACTAGTAACTGAAAAGCAAACAGCTTGTGGCTATGGAAATAACTTTGAATGAGGTCACTGCAGACTTCTAACTGTAGGTGCATTCTGAAAAGTTGCCCTTCCTTCCACTCATGAGAGAACTAGAAAATGTTGCTTAAGAAGACAGGACAAAAGCAGTTAGATGTAGTGTCACAATCAGGATATATATTTATTATTAATGCTTGAGTTTTGAATGTTCCAACATTCTAGGATCCTGGTCAGAAGTTGCAGGTGCTCCTGTTGATTTCTTTGTATCTGTTTGTTTGGAAAAGACAGTTCCTTTCACAGCATACCTTCTAAAAACAAATACTTCCCCCTTTGTGGAGCATAGGAGTGGTAGAGATGTCCTGTTTACCTCAGAAACAGGGTTGAGATTTGCAGTAGGAGTGAGGTTCATGAGCTAGGAAAAGGGAGACAATGCTGGGTTTGTCCATAATATATTTAGAACTGTATTTTATTGCCAAATTTTTACTAGCAAGTTACATTCATGACCTGACTCATAAAGCATAGAGAAGTGAGATTTCTGGTGCTTGGCAGTTGGATAATCTGAGAAGGTCTGTGCTTAAATACAGCAGCAGAGCTCCAGGATAAAGGGATTGCCACGAGCATCCCAAGCTTGTTTTGCTGTGTTCTGCAGGGAGAAAAGGAAACCTATGCAAACCTATGTGTGCTCAGAGTCTCTTGCTCTACCCCTGTAGGTTCCGGGGTGTTGGGTACTTTTTGTATTCAAAATCAGATTCTTAAAAACATCAACAGACTGCTACCAGCATAACTGTGGGTGCCCAAATGGCCATAACAAAACCTTAATGTTGTTTCTAAATGTTCTGACAAACTGAAAGCTTCAAAGGAGTGGAGTCAGATATGAAGTAGGGTAGATGTAGTTAACCTTTTGTTGGTCCCTGAATTACTGCTCTAAATACCCTTTATTCCCAGAAGCTATAGACAGCATTCACATATCCCTCGTGACTTTCTTAACCCGTCTCATCCCCTGCTTGGAGGGGAGGAAGAGCAAGAAGGAAATCAAAAGGAGCATAAGCAGCTGCTAGCCTTGTGATTATCATAATAGTTATGTAAGAAACTTAGCTAACCTGCTTAGAACCAGACATCAACAAGGGTTTCTACAGAAAAGGATCCTTTAGAGATTGAAATATACTAAAAACAACTCAATAAACCAAATCCTCTGAATAAATGGAAATCAAAAATTGTTTTAATTTGTTCCTCAATGTGTTTGTTCTTTGTGTAACACCATTTTCAGCTGTATAATGTCCGAGAATTAGATTTTTCTCAAGGGTTTGATTGGTTTGGTTGGGGTTTTTTAAGAACTGCAAAGTTTTTGTACAGACTGATAAAAACTCCTCCCAGAACAGGGAATGGTTAATCCCACAGTGGTTTTATACTATACTCATCACTCAGGAGGGCTGCAAGAGGGATGGGAGGGGAGCACTATAGTATCCCTAAAGTGCACAGAAGCTCTTCTTGCCCTGCTCCTAAGGCAGGCCCTGTATCCAGTTCCCTGTGCCAACCCTGCCATGGGACAGAATGAACAGCTTCTCCTTTCAAACGTGCTGTCATGGGGTTTTTTGCTGCTTTTTAAGTGAAGCTTGCAGATGTTTTTTACCAGACAGAAGGGGCTGCAGGTTGAGACTGGCTCTGGAGGAAAGGCACAAAGGGGATTAGTGTTTTGAGTCAGGAATAGGTTGGAGCAAAGAAAAGTTAGAATTTTTTTTTTTTTTAATGCTCTTAGTCACCAAAACTGGATTTTGGTGGATGCAATTTGAGTGCAGTTAAAATGTCTCTGATTAGTGAGATGATAATTCAGTGAGCTCAAAGCTGAAGAGCGATTCAGTAGGTGGGGTGTGGTAACAGGACAGCTTTTTCTGTGTTGGGAGAAGAACAAGTAAGGGATCATCTCCTCATGGGAGTCCTCTGCATACAGCAGGCCCCAAGGACTGTTCAGCATAACCAAGGGCCAAGGAGCAAAGGTCCAGAGAGGCAGCCGGCAGTTGCCTCTGAAATAATCCTTTGGGAGAGTGCAGTCATGCTGCCAGATCCTGGGGACTGTTCAGCATCTCTAAACTTTCAGACATATTTTTCCTTCATAAAATTTTGGGGCTGGGTGTGGGAGTATGAGAGACTGATGTATTGTAACAAAGACAGTAGATGTTTAAGGACACTTCTGGACATGGGATTTGTACCAACTATGTCCCTCTGAAATGTCAGAAATGTATGTGGGAGGAAAGCCTGATTCAGACTTCCAGAGCAGCTTTATGTCTTCAATGGAGATCTGTAGCTCCATCTGTAGCCAAAAAGAAGTGATGGTAACCCCCAGCATAAGGCAAAAACTTGGCACAACCCAGGCCAGTGCACTCTTCCTCAGTTTGCTTTTACCTACAGCTCCTGCATCACTTCTTCACATCCTCAGAGATATTTTCTTTTCTCCACATAGAATTTGTGGCTGGGTACTTGAGGCATAACTCCGTCTTTTGTCTGGGATTGCCAAACATCTGGCAGTCAGCTCAGTACGACCAGTACTTGCAGTCAGTCACTGCATGTATAGCAAGTCAGTTGTTAGACTAACTCTATATTTGCTGATCAACAACACAGCAGAACACTGCACATCTGGGGAACACAGAAGTTACAGTGTGAGTGAGAAAAATGGGAGCATTAATTCTGTCCCTCTGTAGAGCTGTTACTGACAGAACTTGTCCCTAATTCAGAGAGACGATTTTATGCAGTCAGTTCTCAGGGGCAAGAAATGCCTTTGTCTCTTACATGGAGCACCTGCCTCTGCTCTGCTCATAACTGGAGCTTCCAGCTTCACTGGAATAAAAATCACAAAACCAGCAGTCAGTTTCTATTACGCATATCACTTCAGGCACTTCTGCTTTATGGTGCTTTTGTCTCCACCGGCTTTCAGCTAGAATGGTATGTCCTCCGCTGTTTTGCAACTGGTGATAACTATGCTTTTGTCACATTCCTCAATCTCGCTAATGTGCTGGTTCCCACACACGCTGCAAACTGGAGCTGGGCTGTGCCTCAGCCTCCCGGTGCTGTGTGTGTCCAGGGCGACAGACTGGGTTTGCTGTCAGGTTTTGCTCCAGCGCCCCGGGCCCGCTGCACATTCCCACCCACCCGCACCTCTTGGCTGAGGAGAGCCGAGCGCAAAGGTTCGTCGAGCCTAACTGCAAAGTTACATTGATACAAATGCAGAGACAACGGAAACGCTGCGATTCCTTCCAAAATACACAGCTTTAAGCTCGGCTCTCACCAGCGGTGCCGCGGATCCCTCTGGCGCAGCGCTGTGCC
>VZTJ01011336.1:2606964-2699268 GCA_013397795.1 Orthonyx spaldingii
GGATGCGGGGAGCGGTGGGACCGGGCGAGCCCCCCGCGACGTGGACACGGCTCGGTGGGAGGTGGCACCGGGCGGAAGGTCGGGCAGCCCGTGCGGCCGCTCTGAGGAGCTGCCCGGCCCTCGCCCCGCGCCCCGGCGCGCACTGGGTGGGTAATTCCCGTTGGTCTGGAGACCTCCAGGTTTTCCACCTTGAGCACATTCCTTTTGAAGGAGTTTGCAGCGAATGTTTGGGTCCCTCTGAGCAGGTGTGTTTTGTGTTCCAGGAGTTGCAATTTGAGATCTTTCTTTTCTTAAATCTAAACTTTCTCTGACTGCTGCTTTATCTCAGGGCAACAGTCTGGAACAGGAGTAGTCCTGGGAGAGTATCTGGAGTGCTGCTGTGGTTACAGAAGAGGAAGGGGCTACAACCCTGAGGGTTGTAAAACAGCAGGGTCAGTACTTTACTTGAACAAGTGCTCTATTCTGTGTAAGGCTGAATGTGATCTGCTCATTTGTGACCTCACGTTTTGAACGGGGATCACTAAAATGTTCTGCCTTGTGCACGAAATGCAGAAATCGATGACTTATGTTAATGATGTGTCTGTGTGACGTCAGGGAGCTAAGTCAGTGATGGAAGCATTCACCCCAATTCAGGGGTGATGCACTGAGCTGTTGTGCTACGTGGTTTTGCATTCTAATGGGGAAATTGGTGTTTCCCCTTGTTACAAATGGGGCATGGAATTTCACAGGTTTTAATAGGGTCACTTTGAGAGGCCAGCAATGCCTAGCAGAATCGCAGGAGAAGAATTTTGCAGGGAAGGTGACTCGTAGGTAGTCTGGTGCTGAGTGGGCTATTTCTATGCACATCCACACCTGTGTGCAGCTGAACTGAAATCTGCAAGCCAGGAACTTGCCCTGAACTGAGATTTGGCTAGAAAGCATTTACTATAGCATGGTCATATATGGCATTTTCTCTTTAAGTTTCTCCCAACATGTGAAAAGAGTTAGGTTAGTAATACGATTAACAATATTTAATAAGATTAAAATCACCAGCATAACTCTTGAGAAAGGTGGGTGCAGACTGTCAGCAGTTGACGCTTTTAATCTCTACTTTCTCCCATGTGAGGGCTGTAAGGCGTTCAGGCTCCAAGACTCTGCTTGCTTTTCAGAACAGAAAAATTCTGTGCTCGCCTGCTGACAGCTCAGGTATTGCCTTACCTTTCATGTCCACCAACAGCATCATATTCCCAGCGGGGCCACGGGATGTTCCCATATAAGGGCAGAGGGAATAGCTGACAGAGGCTGTAATGAGTGTGCAGAGCCGTTCCCTTCAGTGCCAGTCTTTGTGTGAAGCGGGGTTGTTGCTGGAGTGTTGCTGCTGCTGGCACGCTTGGGCTTTCCTGGCAATGCCAGCAGAGCCTGCAAGGACTGAACGAGTCTGAAAAGTATCTGTTGCTGCCAAAGGTGGCCCCGTGAGCCTGGAGAGAGGCTGCCTGCCAAATTAAGCGGTGCCAGTTATATGTTGGGTGTGCTCTGAAGGAAAAAGCACCCACCCAGGTTGCCTGTGGGGGGTGTGTGCTATCCAGCACTGTCTAACAGAAGACAAAAGTAATTGCACTTGCTGTCTTCCACTATTGGTATTTGCTTTCTGGAGTGTTCCTTTAGCCAGCAGTGATGGGTACAGGGAAGCATGGTATCTTTTTCAGCGGAAGCTTTAGTCTCAGCTGGAGAGGGAGAACAACAGACAAGGAGAAGTTCAGAAGAAGATGAAGCAGCCACTCCCCAGAAATGCTTGAGATTTTTTTCTGGTAAAAGCTTTACTGCTGAATTGGGTAGATTGACATTATTTCTCTTCTGTCGTCTTCTTCTCTCTCTCAGTCCTTCCTGCTGCCTGTCAAAGCAAACCCACAAGGACTTCAGTTTCTTCTCCTCACTGACAGCCTCTCCATCTGTTCTGTTTTTGTTTGTAGCTGTTGGGTTTTTTTCTCCTGAAACTTCAGATTGTTTGTTGTAGCCAAGTTCTGAGCTGAACCCTCCCAATCTTGCATAAGGGCATCTTGGAGGAAGATGATAGAACTTTGATTCATCCCAGCATGCAGGGTGGTAGCAGTCAGGAGGCATGAGCCTGCCTGCTTCCTTGTAAGAATTAGCCCTCTAGATACAAGCTAGTTTCAGGAAGCAGGGGTTGGACTGGTGCCCTTTTTGCTCACCTGGATCTTCAGTGAAACATCTTTGTGCTCTGCTTGCTGGGATCTGGTGCGTTCTACTGACTCTCCTTTGCATTCCCTATGATCTGTTAAAGCCCTGGATTTGATTTGCATTTATTTGTGGTTCTTGTGAGTATCTGATTGCAGGATTACTGTATCTGAAAGGATTCGTCTTCTGCTGTTCATCAAAACCACAGGAGGGCTGCTTTTGCCTTTATGGGAATGTGCCAGCTGGTCTTTCATTGTGCTGGTATCATTTTCCCTGTCCTATTATTGGAGGCGTCTTTGATGACCTGATGGTTGTGATGATGTCTTTAGAGAAGATTCATATTGATCATTATTTGAGCTTTGTCTGGTTTCGTCTCAGTGCCGGAAGACAATTCCTATAAATTCTTGCATGTGTTTTTCAGAAACAAGCGTTTGAGGCAGCAGGAGCATGTGCACAGTCTCATGACACAATACAACTGTTCTGGAAGGCAGAGTAGATGCTTAATTTAATTGGGAAATAGTAAACTCATGTGTTGCACAGTCTTTACTCCAGCACAGTGGTGAACGCCAAAGGACCTTTCCCAGAGGCACACTGAGTCTGGGGGACTCTGTAAGAACAGCATAGAGGGGGTTTTGCTACCTGCATGTTTCTCTGGAACCATGAAGAATCAGCCTGCGTGCTGTGGTTTGCCACAGTGATTACTGAGATGCTCCCCTGCTTAATAAACTGGCTGGGGTTGCAGTTACTGGAGCTCAGACTTGCTAAGCTGCAAAGGTGCAAAAACATGAAGGAGGATGTTCCAACCTGTACCAACACGCAGCCCTGACTAATGGAAGAACCACAGTGCTTTGGTGTGAGCTCTTCAAGGCTCTGCCTCTTCTCCCCAGCTGCTTAAGTAATAAATGCAGAGGAATTGTTTTCACTGCTAATAATTTTTTTTCAGCCAAGTAGTAACTAAGACATCTCAGCTATTTTGAGGTTCCAGGAAACAATTTAGGTCTTCTTTTTGTTCGCTGGGGGTAAGTACTGCCTCCCAGTGCTTGTGAGGGAAAGAAAAAAGAAGAAATAAATGGCTTGAGTTTAGGTTGATTTTTTTTGTTGTTGTTGGTTTGGTTTGTTTTGGATTTTGTGGGGGTGGTTTTTTGGGTTTTTTTGTTTGTTTGCTTTTGGGGGGGGGTTTGGGGGGCTTTTTGTTTTGTTGTGGGTTTTTTTTGTTATGTTGTTTTGTTTTGTTGGAGTTTGCTTTTTGTTTTTTGGATGGTTTGGTTGTTTTGTTTTGTTTTCTTTTTGTTATTGAATCAATAATATCCTGAATTTAATTTTAGAATTTCGCTTTCAAGTCCTGCCTACCAATCTCAAGAAAGAAAAATAGGGGGAAAAATGAAGTAGAAAAGAACTTTGTGTTAGCATGATCTGATTTTAGATGTTGATCAAAATGTGAAATGGATCTTCAAAGGAAACACATCCTAAGGAGATTTCCAGATGCCAGACTTTATTTGTGTGTGAACTTCAGCGATTTGCTTGCAGTATAAAAAGTGGAAATACTGTTAGGATCACTTCTTCTGTGCCTGGTAAACGTGTGAGATTTTGCTTTGCTTTTGGCTCTGAAGTTTAACTGTGTAACAGCCTGGAACTGTTGCGTTTCCCCAGCCTCTGCCCTGCACCAGCGCTGCTGCTCTCTAAATTCTTGCAACTTCATAGCTACTCCCTTTTTGGAAATGATAATTCGTTTCCCTTCTTGAAGTATCTGAACGCTGTAATTCTGTGTTGCTACTTGTATCTATTCCTGGTCTATCTCATGTGGGAAGTCTCTCGTCCCTGTGTCACAGGCTGTGAGTGGATTGATCTTTGCTTCTGGTGGTGGTTTAGCTAGGCTGGTTCTGTATTGGGGATTGGAGTTTAGGAATTGTGTCACCACTTGCTCCAGATACCCACATAGAATCAGTGGTGAGCCATTGGGATACACAGCTGTAAGGTATTGACTAAATGGATTGCTGTTGCTTTGTATCTGCAGGTGCAGACAATTTCAAGTCATCACCATTCTCCTTCTCTTTGCACTTTTCCTTAATTCTGAAATTGAAGGCAGTGCTTCTCAATTCCAGTGAAAAAAACATGTGTCAGCTTATCTTGGCATAATGTGGTATTGAGTCGCAATGATGGGGTTCATCCTGCTGCTGAAGTTATTCCAAGGAGAATGCAGTCCTTCTTGTGTCCTACCCTTCCCTGCAGCTCTGCTGTGGCAGGAGAGTAGTTGTGCCTGGAACTGTGCAGGTGGAGGAAGCTGATTGTGTTCAAGCATTTATGCTGATGAAACTTGTTTTCTGACTAAATTGCATGTCATTCTATAAATAGAATGGGTATGTTTGACATCTTACCCTGTTATAATAATTCTGAAAATTACTACATAGAAGTAGTGTTTTCAGCTGAGGGTTTCTGCCTATATATGTCATTTCAAAATAATTTTTGTTTCAGTCTCTGCTCTTTTAGCTTTCCTGTATTGCACCATTTCACAATTTGGTCAAGTGGCTTCCCTGCTCTTTGTGTGGAGTTACATTAAGAACTGGAGTGCCACCTGTCTCCCCCCTCTGATCCTGACTGCTGAAGATTGTGTGCTCTTGAAATCCCTCTGTGTCTACAAGTGCCCATGCCCTCATCCTCCTGTGTGAGACACTGAAGAATTTTTGAGTTCTCTAGTTTCTATAAAGAAATGCCAACCTCTGTGAACAGCTGGCCAAGCAAATGCTTGAGAAAATGCTCCTGGCATTGCCTGCTGAGTGCTCTGCTCAGCTGGAAGTCCTTTAGACAACAGAAGTTTAAAGCAGAGGAGCAGAGGAACCATGGCACAAAAGATGGTTCTGCCAGACTGGGCTTTGTCAGGAATAATGTCCTCACTGAAGCTGGTGTAGGATTTGGACAGCTTGGAGTTAGTGCCCCTGAAGCAACTCTCTCTTTAGCACTTTCAGCCTTGATCCCCAGATTTTTTTGCACTGAACCTTCTTTAAATGCTGGAGAGAGCAATTGTACTAGTGAATTATGAAATTATCGTATGTGAGAGCATTTTGGTAACACTTGTGATGAGCATTTTGATCATCTGTTTGCTGTCTTCCACACACCAGGGTCATAAGCTCTTCCCACCTGTCTTCTATTGTCTCCTACTTTTAGTGTAGCCAAAAGTTGTATATGCTGGAGATCTCTAGTGCAGAAGCAGTTCCTAGACTTTTGAATCCCACTGACATCAATATTTTGATCTTTATTAGCTTCCTGCTTGACTTCTTGCATACAGATTGCAGTCCATTACTGAGTGATTCTACCCAAGAGAATGGTAAAATTGATGTGCAACTGAATTAATTGGATGAGATCTATGTGTGCCACTGTGGGAAATAGAGAAGTACTAACCAGAGGCTCTGTTTATTTGTCAGATCTTTTTAGCATTTTGATAGAAATTCATGAAATGAGGTTGCAGAAAGGTTGAAGTACCTAGGGAGACTAAGGCATTTATGAATTTATATTCTGATCCTTAGCTGAAACATGTTTTGAATTGCATTTCATGTCAACCTAAAACTTGAGAGATTTAAGACAAAGATTGCAAGGGCTTGTTGCTGTTTGTCCTGCATGGCAGTGCAGCTTTCTCATGGCTGTGATGGAGAGGTGTGGTTCCCTTGTGTGACTGTGCCTTCTGAGCCACTGCTGTGGCTGTAACGGGTAACACTGAGTTGTACTGGTTTTTTCCTCCTTTGATCTAAATTTCTTCCTCTCTTTTTATATTTGTAACCAGAAACTGTTCTCCAGATGTGTGACAGCCAACAGAGGTGCATGTGCAATTACAGAATGGCCCTGGGGTGATTGCTACCAGCTTGTCCTCTTGGCAGCTTAGGCAAAACTTGAATTGGCAGGAAGGCAGAGCAGCCCCTGCAGCACTGCCATCCCTGAGTGACTCGATGTGCTGAGCTCCTTGGCCTCAGTAACAGGCAGCTGGGGTCCCAGAGCTGGAGTGTCTGGTTGTGCTCTGTGCCCAGCACTGCTGAGATGATGCAGAGCTAAAGAAAAAGTGATGGGGTAGAGCAGCTGCCATATAAATGCTGCTCTTGCTCTCTGCACTGCCCAGAGGGCAGGTACCTGCAAAATTACCTCCTACAGCAGCACAGATGGGCAGTAGGAACTATGTGTGCTGGCAGTGTGGCCATATGAGCAGCTGCACAGGACCAGATGAAAGACCCATTTAGCCTGTGTTGCTTTCTCTGGGCTTGGGACAGTCAAGTCTCTGTCCTCACAGTGCCCAAGTCACCATGGCCCCTTCCTTCTCCACACTGAACTGATCTGCAGGGGAGGTGAAAATCTGTGTCAGTATCCTCAGTAACAAGCTCAGCAGAGTGCCACAAATCTAAAGGCTTCTGGCAATTATGCTTTCCTGCTAATTATATTTTATAGTTATTCCTGTATGTTGTAGTGGCAGTACTGTTCTGGATACCTGAACCTTGTAAATGCATTTTCTGTGCATAGAACACAGGCAGGCCCCTGTCATCAATGGTCTTGCAAGTAATTGTTCTGTTTCATTGTGGGTCTGATGCCTGTCTGTACAGGGTGGTGGCATTATGAAGCTTTCCTTAATGACCTGTACTGATAATGGCCACTGTTTACAATGCTTAACTGGGCTTCACCGCTGTGGAGATCTGTCTCTGTTGAACTCTGTGAATAAAGGTTGTGAAGAGTAGAAAGAGTAGACAAGCTGATGAACATATCACAGACCAGTGTTATTTTGTATCCAGCCATCCAAATATATCTACAGCGTCCCACCATCACAGACCTGAAATAGCAGAGCTCTTGCCAGGGATCTATGAATGCCAAACTCATTAGCTACAAACAAATAGCATCTGAATAGTGTTTACCCTCCAGTGGATGACAGGGATGGGTGTCCTGCTGGGAGGAACTTGTATGCTGGTGCTGCTCACACAGTCCCAAGAACATTTCTGATTAAGTACTTTTGCAGTTCAGTGTTCTCTTGCTGATCAAAGGTTTGTATCTGGGCCTGGTGCAGGTGTTTAGCATCCACGTGCAAGTCCCAGCATGCTGCTTCATTGAGCAAAGCTGTTACAGGAGAATGACCGGCGCTCACAGTTCCGTGGTTTCATCCTTTTCCTGAGTGTTTGAAAGCCATTGGGCTGTGCATCTGTTTCCCTTCCTCCCAGTGCTGCCAGCACAGTGTGATCCTAACGGGTGCTGCAATGACAATTACAGTCTCCGTGTTCTCTGCAGGCTGCCAGAGCCTGTTGGATCATCAAAACACAAATGACACCTGGCTGTTCAGCTCTAGGATTGTAATCTGCATCCCCAAGTGCACCATGTAGGAAGTACCAGAAAGCACAAGGTCCTAATAAAGGAACTTTGCCCAAAACACACTGTGTTTGTTTTAAGCAGGTAGAAATTATATTTATGCAGTGATTCACAAGGGAAATGGTCTCAACCAGTATAAACACATGGAGCATCCTTGTTATTCTGCTCAGGAATGAAAAATACATCTCAAAAACCTCTTTTCTGTCTAGAGAAAGAATAAAACTTTTTGTGCTTGTAAAACTATTATCTCTACTGTGAACTCTCCTCTGTGTTGCTGCTTCACAGGCTGAAATAGAACTGTTGGTTGACAAAATAGTACTGATGTCTTTACCACTTGGTGACCCATAGGAAGACTGTGTTTGTCTTCAGGCTGCTTTTCTGTGTATGCTCTGAGAAGTCTTGTGCCTTTGGCCTGTTTTGGACAGAAAGGTGAAAAGCTCAAGTGGAGGAAGTAGAATTGATCTTTTGAGAGCTGCAAGAAAAAATAAAGTGTTGCAGGACTTTCCTTCCAAGGGAGCAAAGCACTCCCTTTTAAGTGAAGACTCTGTTTACATGTGTTAATTCCCTTTGGTTTTTTGTGGGATGGAAAGGTCACTTTGTGTCTATCTAAGCTATGAAAAAATCAATGGTTTAATCAATTTGTAAAGTAGATTTAGTCAAAATAACTACAGTGGTGTGGCTTGGGCTTTGATGTGTGAAGGTGTCCCAAAAAGCTGCTAGAAAAGTCAATACAGGGCATTGCTGGAAATAAACTTGCAGAAATTGTAGGGGAATTTTCTGTCCCATTCACTATGTCCACAGGGTGTGTTTTTTTTCCCTTGCCCAGTCCCAGCGTGGCTTCCTCCTGGTGTTCCTACTGAAAGAATGGATCGCTGCGAGCAGATCAACAAAAGCAGTCATGCAGTTCACTTGAGCGGTCATGCATAAATATGAGCAGACTTTCTACTGTTAAAACTGATGGGTTTTCTTCCCTGAAACCAGTTTTCCACAGGCTGCTTGTTCCTGCATCTTGGAGCTGTCTTGGTGATCTTGTCCCTGACAGACAGCCAGGTATTGGTGTTCCTGGGTAGCTGGGCCATGGGGTTCACAGTGGGAAGTAAATTTCTTGCTTTGAAAATGCCAGGGTAAGGATTGGTAAAAGCCACATGTCTTACTCCACACTATTGCCTTGGACTTATTTTCTTCCAAGTGGTATAACAAGCAGAGCCCTTCCAGCTGTCACACTGACCTGCACCCAAACCTGGCCTGTGCTCCTGCCTGCACACAGAGCATAAGCTCTCTGCCTTGTGCTCTTTGCAAACTTAGATGTGTATATAATGTAGAACACCAGATGAGAAGTAACACAAAATGAGAAGTGCCACGCAATGGAAATCTGGTTAGAAGTGAAAGTTCAAAGGGCCTCCTGCTAGAACAGAACTAGAGGAAGGTACCAGTCCTTGTGATATGGAGTGCCTGGTTAACGTCTACAAGGAATTAATTATTTTCGTGCAGTCATCTTGAATAAGTCAGGTCTTTGGGGGGGTTTGAGATGGGCAGTTATAGCTTTTGATGTATACTTCAGAGGATATACATCTCTGAAGGGATGGGTAGTGTTAATAGTAAGAAAGTGCTGCTGGAAAGAAACACGGCAGCAGGTGACTGTTCATGTAATGTGTTTCTTGGATGTTTGACTTGGAGTCATACAATGGTATGAATAATTGATCTGTGCCAACATCAACAGCATACCTCATAATTATTTAAAAGAAAAGGCTGATGCTTCTGAAATCATGAGTTACTGGGTACATTTCAAAAAGTGGTATGTGGCAGGTGACTTCAGCAAGCATCAGTAGTGTACTCAGCTGTTCAGTAGTTGATCAGTATTCTGAAAATAAGTCTAAAGTCACTGCTAATGTTGATTCAACAGAGAAGCAGGCCATGCTGAGGACAAATTCAAAACCATGGCTGGAAATGATAGGAATGTTGGGATTTTCTTGCTTGAATATACTGAGTAATATGTAAGGCTTTGGCAGAATGGGGGAGGTAGTGAAGTTTTCCTTAGAGCTTTTAGAGAAATGATTAAATGGTGATTAAGAAAGATACAAGCTCCTTACACTCAATACCATCAGATAATTGACTTGTTAGTGAACTGATATGATCTTTGCAGCCTGATTTCTGTAACTCCTCTGTTATGCTGTAAAAGGGGTCCAGTGAAATGACATCCAACTGATACAGGCAAGTTTGGACTTCTGTGTGCCAGAGATGCTGATTTTTCACTGACTGTGCCTCACCAAATCAGTGGTCTTGAAGAAGGGGGAAGAGGTGGGGGGAAGACAATCAAATTGATATTTATTTTTTAAAAAACCAAGAAAACAAACAAACAAAAAACCCAAAAAAGTTAAGCTGTTCAAAGACTCAATAAAAGATGCCTTGTACTGAGACACTAATAGGACCAATCTATTAATTGCCAAAAAAGTTATTGAGCGGTGACTTGGTTAAAACATGTGCATAATTGAGGAGCTCCTCTTTAATCCAGCAGAGAAGGAATTAATGGCTCAAGGCAGAAGGCAAACAAATAAGAAACTAGTCTGGCCTCACTGCCAGAAAGAATGATGGAGCCATTGTAGCAAACTACTAGCAGAGAAGTGAACTTACGTTTTGACCTCCAAAGGCCTTTAGTCTAGATGCCATAAACCACTACATCTCACAAAACCACTTAATGGGCTTTGTGGAGGTGTGAGTGGATAAAATGGAACAGTGCCTGTGTGTTAGGCAGGAAATCAGAGTGGCTGTACCTTAAATTATGTGACTCTGACTAGTCCTGGTGCAATTGATTTCTGGTTTTCTCTGTTTTAGAAATAACCCCAAGACCAATTCAGTTGTGTTCTTCATCTCTGTTTGTTCTTTTCCTTCCAAACTTTGTTTATGTCTAGATGTTTTATGCACCACAAGTGGTACATCCTGGATGTAAAGAATCCTGTTCATGACAGGAGTGTCAACTTGAGGTTTGTACTTGAAATATCTCCTGAAAATGAAATCTTTATTTTTTTATATATTTCTTAGAAATATTAGTGTAATGGTGAAACAAATATTGTATCTCACCTGTCTTGCAGTATTTATTTTATTGATTAAACTTTCTAGGAGATTAGAGTTTTATTAAGCATTTAGTGTGTAAACCCATGTACTCTAAGGAATTGTGTTAAATTCCAATTGCATTTAAGTAATTCAGTTTCATAATCTTCTCTTGCATTCAATGTGAAAATCCTATACAAGAAGTAAATCTGATGAATGTTGTAATTTAGCCTATGATTGTTTCAGAATAACTTGTGATTGTTTACAGGCTGAAAACTAAAGGGTTTTACAAGACTGGAAAATCACGGAGCTCATTTAGTCTGATGCTCTGTAAAGCAAGGCAAGGGCCTTTCCTGAATTTTAGCTAAACATTCAAGTTGAGATTGAGTGTTAACAAATAGAAGAGTTGCAAGTGATGGAGAGCTTGCCCTACTAAATACATTTTAAAATACCTTTGAGAAAAGAAGCTTGAAAAACAGACCTTGGTCTGCTCAGGCCAGAAATATGCGATTAGCAAATTATTAACCTTGTGAATGGTTTAAGTAACATGGTACTTGTTCTGTTTCACTTCTGATTGACTATATAATAGCACCATCGGCAGTCTCTGCTGTGTGCTGGATTGCAAAATCTGCTAATTAACACATTAGTTTCATATTGCTGCTGCCAATGTTTGCATTGAAGAACTTTGCTTTTTTTGGCCATATGGATGGGTGGGAATATCAAGATCGTGTTATGGCTCTGTGCTCACTCATGTGTGATGCTTTGTGTTCTGTTTTTCCCAAGACATCTAATCAGGCTTGAGGCTGAGCAGTGCCTTTTTGGAGAATCTTTAACTGAAAGGTCAAAATAAGCACAAGGCTCAGAGACAAGTCTTGCTGTCACTCTTCCCAGCTGCCCCCCCGCCCTCCTTTGTGTGTGTCTCTCTCCAAGTATTCATATGTAGGAGTCCTTCACCCAGCACATTCATCTGTTATTTCTTTCCTGAGACCCAGGGCTTTTAAGTGCCACTCAGGGTCTTCCCAAACAGAACACAGCTCTGCCAGCTGGATCTCCCTCAGGCTGTAGGGGGGATGAATTGTGATTTGGGAGCTCGTGGCACTCACCTGCTGATGGGTCTGCTGGCTTTGCACCATTGCTGTGCACTGTCAGCTGCCTGGCATCTGTGTGTCTCAATTAACCATGTGTAGGTAGACCAGGATTTACCCTAAAGGCAGTATTTGCTTGTGGACTGGGATCTGGTGGTTCTTCAAGGGAGCAGGAAGGAAAATGTGCCTTACAGTGGTCTCAGAGTGAGGGCTCCACATGATGCCATGGAAGCTGAAGACTTGGAGTTGCAGTCCAGATCGGGTCTGACATAAGTAAATTTGTTCACACTTACCCTGTGCTACCTCCCATCCATGCACTGAAAGCATTACCAGAAAATGCCCTGTGGGAGAGCATAACCATCAGGATGGGGGAGATGGTAAAATCTGGGTATTTATTCCAGCTTTCATAGTGCATCTGAGGAAGATGCCTTTGTTTTATTGAATGAGAGATATTTTATGGTATTGATGGGCTTGTGTCTATTATAAGGGCATTTGAGGCAGTCAGCTCTTTTGCTTTTACTGTCACTGTTTCAGCCCTGCTTGGTTTCTCCTTTCTCTTACTTGCCAAGTGCAACTGAAAATGAGGTACTGAAGCAGCCCATCTAGTTTTTTGTATGCAATCTAGCAAATGTTAGTGCTGGAAACTGGGCTCTTGCTGCTGTTTGTCTGGTAACATTACCCTCTGTTGTTTCCTTGTGCTGCTTTTGAAAAATGTTCATTTGGTTTCTGTATGAGAGGTGGTGGGCCCATAAATGTATTTCAACCCACCTAACAATTCTTCTCTAAAATCTTTCATCAGGTCTTTTCTGTTATATAGTTTAAAAAGAGAAAACTCAAATGCTTTCCTTTACCCCTGGAAACAGCAGTTGTCTTGTTCTGCTGAGCTGAGTGCTGCTCATACTGATCACTGCTGTTCCCTTTGTCTTAGTTTATTTTAGAGTTAAGTTATAAGCTGTTTAAGACTGGGCTATTTTTGTTCTGTATTTTTGCAGAATCTTTTACATAGGTCTTCTAAACACTAAAATAAATGCTGTTAAAGGCAAAAGTACCATCTGTATCAGGGCAAGATGGTCATTGCTCTAAAAATGAAGTTTTATGGGTTTAATCTGATAAAACATTTTGGCAAGCACATGCCTGCACAGAGGAATGCCTAGGTCAGGGCTGGACTTATGGCCACTTTCTCTTTTTATGTTGGATTGCCTTTTGTCAGCCAGATGCCCTGTGATCCCACCTTCTCCCTCCGTCCCTCTTGTGACAGTAGCTGTGGTGCTCAGCAGGGGCTCCCTGGCGGTGTTTGCTTTAGCTGGAGAGGTGTTTGCCTTCACTGCAGAATTCCAGTTTCCAGCTGCCGGGAAACCTGGAGCGCTTTTGTTGATTTATTAGGGCACAGTGCACCTCAGGAATGCCTTTGCTAAGGAGCTGGGAGTGACAGAGGGGATCCTGCCTTATGTGGTGTAAAGCCTTCTTGTTTCTCTTCACAGAAACACCAAGCAGGAATTCCCCAAAGCAAGGCAGGGAAAATAGCTCACTTGGCTTGCTACTCTGGAGAGTGTCAAAGTGAGACTCAGTTAGGTTTCCCTGGCACAGAAGTAAGGAGGTGAATGATAGCTGCAATTTTGAGCTTTTGTGGTAGATGATACTGTGAATTGCCCTACCAGAGGGTCTGTATGTGTTTAGTTGGTGTTAAGAGCTGGCATTCCCGAGCCACTGACTAGAGCTTTTTTCTGGGACTTGGCTTTGGGCCATGTAAATGTTTTGCACTTGGAAGAAGCAAGTTTCAAGCTCCTTGGATTTGCAAACTTCTAAATGTTTAACAATACGGATACGACAATGGATTTGGTTTTTTAATTATCTTTGGAGACAGCAAAAGTTTATGGACTACAAGTTTAAAAATCACTGATGTGAGAGTGTCTTCCTGTAGTAAGTTCAGTAGAACACCTTCACCTCTCTAATGTTGCAGCCGTCTGATGTGCACCCCTTTTCTTTTCTTGTCTTGCATGCACACACAAATACACATTTCTGGACCTTTTCTTTCATCTGAGATTTTGGAGACTGTTGCCCCAGGTGATCTGAAACCAAGACTGAGGAAAATATTTGGTGTTTGTACAGGGCAGGGTGGTCAGCTGGTCACTTTGTGTTGATCAAGTATTTGGTAGTTGCAGAGTAGAATGTGTTTATGGGGCATTGGTGCTGAGAAGGAATTTCCTTTCCTGGCTGAGGTAGAAAGACTGTCCACGTACAGCTTTATTCCTTTGCTTTAGCATTCCTTGAGGTTGTTTCCCTATTTTACAAATGCATCTTTTGAGAACTGCCAGGAAAATGTCTCTCTCAAATGGAAATGGAAATTTCTGAGCTCACAGGAATGAAAACCTTTGGGTCTGTGCTCACTGAGTGAAAAGAGGATTACCAACCAGCCATTCTCCAGTGTGCAAAGCAGTGGAGCAAAGTCTGCAGAGACCCTATGAAAGTTATTGGCTTTCTCAAGGAAGGGTGCTTGTGAATAGAATTGAATGAGGTTGCTTGCGTCCCTCTTGGCTTCCCTGCTGCAAGTACAAAAAGCAGTGAAACTTGGAACTCAGTAGATGCCTGAATAAAATGGAAAAGGTTTTTTTTTTAAAGTAGATGCCTTGTGAACAGGTCTAGAGCCAGTGTTCTTGCATTACTGTAAGAGAATTAATGGGTTTGTAACTGCATTCAGGCCTGAAAAAAGCAGGGAGGCAATGCTGATTTTTCCAGAACTGCTTGAAGGGTTCAGCAATGAGGATGGTGTGCTGGAGCAGATGCAGATGGCTTATTTTCACTGGGGACTGTTAAACCTGCCAAAGTGTAAACTGCATCTTAACGGGAAAATGTGAGACAGGGCCTGCGCATCTCTCCCTTCTAATTACTACAGCTCAGCTGCTGCTGTCTCTTATGCTTACACATCTGAAAGGTGACAATGACAATGTCCTGAATGGCAAAGCAATAGCAAGAAGAGTGAGGGTTTTTTTGTTTTAGTGGGGGTTTTTTTGTTTTGTTTTTGTTTTTCCTTTGGTTTTTGGGGGTTTTTTTGTTTGTTTGGGGATTTTTAGTTTGGTTTTTGTGGGGGGTTGTTTGTTTGTTTTAGGGATTTTTTTGCTGTAGTCTGGAACAAAGAAGTTATTCAACCAATAGTCAAAAACATCCCTATGAAAAATTTTTCTCCCCAGAAACTGCATCTATTATTCCAGAAGACAATCAGAATTTCTGTAGATCTTGATGACTTGTCTCCTGAGTGCCTACATGTAAAGCAGCAACCAACTCTCTTCCCACACCGACAGCCTCAGGAATGTTCACCACAGCAGTGGTACTTCCATTTTTGCTATTCCTGCAGTTCTGCACGGGGTTGTCTCTGTACACACTACCTTTTTCATGAAGTTGGAAAGCTCTTCTCACCTGTTCTGGCAAAAATCTTGTGGAACATTTTCACAGCCATTACTTTAGATGCCAAAACCCAGACTCTCAGATCCTCATCACTTGTGGCATGCAAAAGATGAGGTAGTTTTTATGACCTCCTCTTAGAGGAGCAGGTACTTCAGTAGGAAAGGATGGTACTGTGGTTGTGATTGCATTGCAGTGGTACAGCAAGAGTGGAGGCAGTGGCAGCTCCCAGTTGGGCTGTAGGTGGTAGTTTTGGACTTGGGGTTTCTCCCTGAAAATCTGTTTTAGGTCATGGTCTCTCGTGGCAGTCTTGCTGGTTAGCTGTAAATGTGTTCAATCTCTCCTCACCCATGATCCTACTCTGTTTCACTGTATCCCTGTAAATCTGGTTTAAGAAACAGCTTTATGGACGTTTGTCTTCCTACCTCCTCACCTGTTCTGTTTAGCTCAGGAGAACGTGCTGCCAGGGCAGGATGGGCTCTGATCAGACACTGCCTGGGCTGGTGGGGCTCCTCTTCTCTGGGGAAAAACACACAGCAGAAAAAAAGGCAAAGCAGTGCTAAAAACCACAGATTTTGGGGAGGTGAGAGGAGAATGTCCTTCTTCATAGCCAGTTCACAAATAGGGAATAAATGTTGAAGCAAGGGGATGCCTGTCCATTTGTATCAGCATGGGAAATGGTGGATTTCTCTCCTGAGGCCTTTGCCTCAGGCATCTTGCCAAAAGGCATCTAGTCTCTATTCACTTCCAACACATACAGTTCCTAAGCCAGAAATGTGCAGAAAGCTCATGAACTGTGATCAGCTGAAGGCCAGACAGCATGACCTGGTGCCTCATAAAAATCAATGAATTGAAGAGCTGTGACTTCTGGATGCTTTGGAAGTATGAGCAGCACCTGCTGTGCAATGTGAACCTAAAGAGCATCGCAGGGTAATCAGCTCAAACGTGGATCTAATCTGTATTTATGGTAGGAAAGTATCCTGTAATCTGTGCTGAAAGAATTAGAATTTGCATAAGTGAAGTGTTTTGGCAAACACAAGCAATTACATTTTCATGGATCCTGTGTATGGGCTTGCTTTCTTCAGAGCACAAGGAATTCAAGACAAATTTTACTTTGGAGCTAAAAGGCATGTTTCTACCAAAGGCAGTGTTGGGACAGACTCCAGGTATTTGGTGTTCCTGAAGAAACACAAACAACTGCAGAGAAGGGTATAGCTCAGATCCTTTTGCCAGCATGCTTAGCAGGCAGCCCTGTACCAGATCTGGTTCAGGCTTCGACAAGTGACCTCTGTCACTGAACGGGAACATAAAGAGCCTCAGTGAGCTTTGGCTGAACTAGGCTTTTGCCTGTCTGCTCTGGAGAGTAACCTCAGTGTTCCCTTCCCTCCCTCCCTCAGTGTGTCTGTGAAAATACTAACTTGATTTAGCTGCCAAAAAAAAGGCATTTGAAAAGTATACATTGCTCTCCTGTGTCCCAACTTCTGTAAAATATGGGTTATGGTTGGTTCCTGTATATGGCACTCAGTAATTTTACAGAAGAGAAAACAGCACCACTGCAACTATCCACACAACACTTAATACAGTGAGGTCTTAGTCTGTACTAGGACTCCAGAGTGCTATTCTGGGCATTATGAACCCGATTATATTACACATAGAGCGCAGATGGCTCAGAGCCATGCTCAGGATATTAACTGTTTCTATTAAGCTTTGCATTTAGAGATTCTTCTGGCAGAGGATGGCAATGCCGGACAAGCTGGCATTCTCACAGCAGAACAGTGCATGTGAGTATGGTTAGGGAGTGTTTTGTATTTCATTTGGACAAGGGGTAATGCGAGTTCCGGAGCTTGCTAACTTATGGATGCTCAGTAAAATAATCTTTTCAGTGTACTAGTTTTGTAGCTGCAGGTGTTGTGGATGAGACACTGCTGCAGATGTACAAGAGTGCAGGAGAAACCTTACAAAATGCTATAAATGTATCATAAGGGGAAATCCATATGTAGTGTGTCATCTGGCAGAGAATGTGATAAAGTGACATTGACTGTCATTACTTCTGATTCTTGACAGCCTGTGCCCCAGAAAGAGTGTTTTTAAGACTTGGTTTAGTTCGTGATGAAGGTGGCTTTAGGAATAGTGAAGGTCCCTCCGTTTCTCTTTTTAAAAAAAATGTTTCTTTCCATGATTTTTTTTTGTGATTGTCCAGATTTTGTAAAAAACAAACACCCTGAAAGCCCAAACAACAACAACAATAAAAGAAACCCTTTGTGGATTGCCTCTGTGACCCAAACAAAGTTGATGAGTTTCTCACTGTTTGAATACACATTGTCTGCCAGGTGGGAACTGTGCAGCTCTTGCTTCCCCCATCACCCTGCAAGTGCAGGAAGAGATAAGAGGAATTTATTTAATCCTGCCCTCGCACTGGCTGAATTTGAAGCACATAGGTATGCTGGATTTGGAGCCTAAATGGGTACCTTGGGTAGGAAAGGGGAGCAGAGAGTATGGCTGTTAGGGAGATGAGGCACTGGGATAGTGCTAGTGGGAGAACAGGGTTGCTGGATGTGGTAGCACATGCTGTTGGGAAAGCAACCTCTCTTCTTGCCCTTGAGGTAATGCCTTGGTGGGGCTTGGGGTTAAACCCTCTTCCCAGCAAAACTGCAGTTTGTGGCTCCTTTCTCTGTACTGGAAGCGATGCAACTGTTGAGCAGGGACTGGCTACTGTGCAGCAAAGTTATTCTTTGCAGAAGACAGAAATGAGAGGATGGAGGTATCCCAAGTGCCGTGTGGATCCACACGGCACTGTTCAGTTCATGCTTAGGCTGATAGAGAGGGTTTGAGTTTGCGTATGTTTTACTGATGAATATCATATCCCCTTTCTCAGAAAGCAAACAGCTGACATACTGACCTTGCAAAGGCTTGGACATCTTTACCTTTTGAAAGCACTGCTCTCCAAATGTGGGTCTATAGTGCAAGAAATGCATGTGATGACCTTGGTCTTCCTGTGCCTTCTCAGCTACATTTTTTATCTTGGATGCCAGTGACCCTGAGATCTGGACATTTCCCTCTGCTCTTTTGTGTTAAAAATGAAGAACAAACTGTAAATATGTGGAAGCAGTTTGTGTGATGGAACCCATCAAAATAAACTTGAGGGAATGGTGGTGGTGGTTGAAAGAACTTGGCTGAAACCTGGTAATTGGGCTGGATATAGTGAGAAGGAGAAGGGGAGCCAGGAAGGGACTGAATGGAAATCAATCCCCAAAATAAATATCACATGAGTGTGGCATGAAGAGATAAAGAGTCTCCTTCAAATCAGATTCTGTGCCTGAGCCTTCCTCCAGAATTTCCTGCAATTTAGACAAATGACCAACTTCAGATTTTTAAGTGGTGTTTGTGCTGAACACTTGCAGGCGTGCGTTCCCATCCAGCTGCTGAGCAGAAATCCTTGTTCTTCAGTCTTGCTGGGAGCTGCTTTGAGCTTTTTTGTGGCAGCAGCTTTTGCAATAGGAGCTCCCCCCGCCCGCCCCAGGATGGCTTTTTCTGTGAAAGAAGCCAGCGCAGCCAGGCAGACATTATCCCCTTGCCGGAAGGAGGGACCCGGGCTCCCTGGGGAGGAGGGACGGGGAGTGAGTGATTCATTGCAGCTGGCTGCAGTTTGGCCTCCTCTCTCTCTTTGCCCTGGGTACCAGGGAGTGACAGCTTGTGGGCAGCCGGCCAAGCTGTGAAAAGAGGAGTGTGTGAGGCCTTTAGCTTTCTCATGCTTTATCAAGCTGCAAAGAATAGCTCGATATTCAGCCAGCGTTGGTGCAGGTCAGGAAAATGGAAATGCGAACTTAACTCCTGACATGCTGGCTGATGCCTGACCGCAGGCTCTGCGCCCACGAGGGTGGCTTTGTACCGCAGCATGTGGGGCAAAAGGGAGGAAAAGGGCCTTGATGACATGGTTAAAAAGAGCTTTTTCATAAGGGTGTAGCCTCTGGGACTTGCTGGGAGAGTGAAAAGATGAAAAGAGGGCTTTCCTCTTGTGGCTTGCTGTCTGTGTGCCGGTGGAGGATGGAAACGCTGGAAAGTAGAGCTGCAGGAGTGAGGAGTGTCCTGGGAAGGCAGGAGGGACTGCGGTGGAGGAGTGGCAGGCCTGCCCCTTCCCTGCTGGCCCACCGCTGGGGCTGTGGTGCAGGTGCCCGGCAGTGCAGAGAGCAGGATGGGGCCATTCCCGGGATGTCCCTGCCTGCCCAGGCCCTGCCAGCCCGGGCTGAGGGCTGCCCGCCGGCACGCAGGGAGTTAAGCTCCTCATCGCCCTGGGGTGAGCCTACTTCGGGGTGTTGAGCTCCATTCCCACGGCTTTTCCTTTCTGAAGGCTGGGGGAGGGATTGCCTGGAACAAGTAAAATGCCTGGAGGCTGGAAAACAGCACTGCGGCCCCTCTGGCCTTGTGTTGGTCTGGGAGGGATCTGTGCTTCACGGCGGGCTGGGCAGGGGCTGCCAGCCAAGGCTGGGGTCTGTCGCTGCTGGGCAAGAGCCTGGTTTATTTCTCTTCTTTAGGTAAAGAGAGATGACTTTATAGGCAGTAGAGTGCCTGCCTAGGGACTGAAATAACCGAATTCTCAGCTGGAAGGATGTAAAGTAGAAATGAAGCCTGAGAAGTCCCATGGGCAGATCACAGCACAGGTTAATACACAGGTTTTGTGGCTGAGGGAGGGTAGCAACACTGGGTTCCCTGCAGCACATGCATGTTTCTCAAAGACATAAAGGAGCAGAGTCCTTTCTTCGCAATGATGACTCTACCTTCTCCTTCTGCATCACTTTGAGCTGCCGAGTTGAGGTGTTTGAAGCCCTGAGGAGCAGGAAAAGGGCAGGTGAAAGTCTGAGGGGCCAGGTAAGGGAGTTAGTGGGTGCTCAGAGCACAGCCTGTGGCTGCCTGCGAGCCTAAATCCCCTTCTTTCTCCATCAAGTGTGCAGGGATCTGGGAGAGCAAGAGGGCTCTGCCACACCCCAGTTTGCTGCAGAGCTAAGTGTATCTTATTAGTACCTGTGTGAGGTACTAACCCTGGCCAGCACCAATCTCCCACCAGAGGGAGAAGGGAGTTTGTGTACCTGTTCAGCCCCTAGAAAGACTCCGAAGTCCCCTCTGAGGTCTATGGTATGCAGTCCCTGTTCTCAACAGCTTCTGAATTCAAGGCAAGGTGAACTGATGTGAGCGAATGGGACTCAGTAGCAGCATAAAGGAGAGTTGAACCGTGGGCTCAGAGTGCAGTTACACAGTTTGATTCTGCTGGGCTGTGTTTGCTCTGTATAGACCAGGTTATGCCAAAAGCGTGGCAAAGGTGTGGTTAGAGACTGGATTTTTGCTTGTGTGTTGGGTGTCTGGCCTTGCATCTGCCCCGGATCCTCTTTGCAAGGAGTGAAGTACTGTGATCCTCCCACTTGCTGTGCTGGCTCCTGTGGCAGGAGGAGCTGGGGGGAGAGGATTTGGGAAGCAGTATTGCTTGTGTGGGCAGAGGCTTTGTGTAGCCTGGGTTAGCACCCAGATACAGACCCGAGTGATAAAACAACAGGGTGCAAATATTCTGCAGATACCAGATTCATGGTGGATCCTGTTGATTGTTAAATGCCAAAATCCTAATAAAGACTGGTAGGCAGGAGCCCTTGTTCTCCTTCCTGCGCCCAGGCGCCTAATGATCAGTGAGCTTTGCTGTCGAGTGTTCTGCAGCTCTTTGCTCTGTCCATTTATTCACCCAGCACTGGAAAATGTGGCTGTAGTGGGAGCTGGGGTCCCAGGCTGATCGGAGCCCTGTGCAACATAGACCTGCAGTGGATGCACAAAGAGAAACTCTCACTGGCTTCAAGGTAGCTTGGGACCCAGGTGCAGTGAAGGCACCAGTGAGAGCTGGCTCCCCTGCAGGGACAGGGGGTGTGTTCTCATTGTGCCTGTTCTGGTTTGCTCCTGTCTAACCTCTTATTATTCTCGCCTTGAGCTGTCTCAGGCCTGAAGGCAAAGTGCTGCAGAAAGATCTGTGGGCTTTCCCTTGAGAGATGTGGGGTCCTTGGAGAGTGCCTGTTCAAGGGAAGCACTGCAGTGGGCTGAATTGAGGCTGTTTCAGGCTGCACAGTTCTGAGCTAATCTCCCAGAGGCAGAGACATTACTCACCAATCAGGAATGTGTCTGTATTTTTCCTAATGAGAACAAAACATTTTATCCCTGTTCATTAGCAGAGAGTTAGCGTGTGCAGTTGCTATGCCAACAGACTCCTCTCCTCCGAAGACACACTGGGGGTGTCCTCCATGCCATGGTTAGAAGAGTGAACAGGAAGGCTGATTCTGGCAAGAAAAAGATCCCATTGTTTTCCCAGGGCTGCCTGGACTTTGTGCAGCTGGCCAGACCATGCCTTCTCGGGGGAGGGGAACCACAGCAGGAGTAAAGTGCAACAGATTTAATTTATTGGAAAAATAGTCTTTGCATTTCATGCTCTGTTGTTTTTTCCAGCTTGAGGCACACTCTTCAATAAGAGAAATGAAGGTGTCTCAACGTTCCCAAGAGTCCAGATGGTAAGCAAAATGTGCCGGGAGTCAGCACTGGGATGCCCATGGACTCCTGCAGCCCGCTGGGCTCCTCCGTGTTCCTGATCATCTTCGTGTGTGTGGCCACTGTCATGCTGGGCAGCCTCTGGATGCTGCTGCGTGACGAACCCACCTGACCAACTGTACCACCTGTGATTAGTTGGACGAGTTCTCCAGGCACGTGGTCAACTGGAAAGAGTGAGTGGCTGTATGTGGGAGTATTCACTTGTTCTCTTTGCAGAGGAAACATTCTCTTTATGCAGGGAAATTCTGTGAAGGATGAAGGACACCTCTTCAGCAGAAGCTCTGTTCTGTAGACTCCTGCAATAAGCAGATGTATTTACTTCAGAAGTTGCCTATTTACTTGTCATTTTTCTCTTTGTCCCCCCAGCTTTCTTGAGAGAGTGATTGGGAATTGTGGGTTGCAGTGCTACCAAAGTCAGGCCACTGTACACCTTTTGCAAGAGTCTTCTTGGCACCTCTGGTGCTGCACTTGAAATATAAAAACTAACTTTTAAACTTGTAATTTTCTATAGAAGGGAATTAATTTAGCCGACAGAAACAAACCAAAAAAAGCAAAACAAAAACGTGAGTTTCTGATGGTGATCTATAAGTGGAAATGGGCCAGTGAGTGTTGCCAAATCTGAAGACAGACTCCTGGAGCAGGAGTGACATTCATCTCTGTCTGTCAATCACCATGGAGTGTGATGAGCTGCTTTGTGCTGGCTGAGCTTTGTGGTGTTGACAGCTATAGACCCTTGAAGAAATGTCTCCCTGAAACTGAATTCTTTCAGGCAGCTTCCTATTAAACAGGATAGTTACAACTCCACTGACAGTTTCCCTGGCGAAGCACTCTGTAGGTGAATACATGGAATTTGAATACGGGAATTTGAATATCAATTGTAGGGTAGTACACCAGAGATCCCAGACTGAGTTGCTGGAGTTCTGCAAATCTGCATGAACTTCTGGCTGGGAAGTGAAACCCTGGCGCTTGGATACTAGGAGCTGATATAGATGAGTCACCGACTTTTGCATTGGAGAGGTGAGTATCACATTAGAGCACTTGGAGTACAGGAACCCTTCATCAGAAGGATGTCTGCTTGTTGAATTTGCAGCTCTAACAGCAGGAGGAATCAGCAGAAACAAAAACAAGGAACAAAATCAGACAGCAACTAGCCCAGACCTCTCTGGGTATGCAGCCTGTGTGGTATCAGTTTGGTAGTAGACCCGGATTGGACTCTTAGATAATAAAGAGCAAGTTTTCAGAAAACCTCTTTCAATCTGGAGCATCCAAGAGTAAATCCTGAATACATATAACAAATGTACAAGGATTGGTGGGTCTTGTACAGTTGCCCTAGCTTTGCGTTGCTCTAGGTGGTTCCAGTAAAACCACTAAATCAAAGATGTTTGAAATAGGGAATGAGTAAGTACTTAAGATGACTTGAATCCAGGCCAGTCTCGTCTGGATTCATGCTTTCAGGGTACATAAAAAATAGAAGATTGTAAGGAGACCAGAGATCTCTGTGTTGTATTCTGTGAGATATTGAGCTGGTTCTGTCCAGATCCTATTGAAAAAGTGCTCCAGCAGAAGTGCACTAGAGGACATGCTTTTTAGTACCTTTAAGTGTGAAAGATCATGTCTGAACAAACTAACTTCTGAAATGTGAGTTACGGTTGTTATCCGAGTCGTGCTCGACTTCATTCCTGTGCAGCCGGAGTAGCAACTTGGTGTTACCTAGGAGAGTGTTACTTGTTCCCTCCTCTTCCCTCCCTTCCCTTTTAAGCAGTTCAGGGACTTATTTTCTGCCCTATTTTCTGTGCACCACCACTTTTTTAGAGTAAAGATAAACACACAACTGCAGTGCTGTGTGCAAGGCAAGAATTCTTCAGGAGAAACATTCACCTTTGCCTCTGAAAAGACCTCAAGTGCTCACAGAACCTTGGGAGAATGGTTCTTTGTTTTTGTTAGGACCAGTTATGGGCCATTTGTGGAGTGAGGTGTTCCTTCTAACCCTTAGAGTATGGTTCAAAACCCTAAATTGTGGGGTAGGTTTACATTTTAAGAAACTGTTAGCACTGTGTGTTGCAACTCTAGGTGATACATTGTTCTGTTGGGTTTTAATGGCCTTCCTTCTCTTTTTTAATTTCAGTTATACTTCTACATATCTGCATCTTTAAAAATGCTTATTTGGCTCTTAATAGTAAAACTGGCAAAGGACAGAGTAAAGCCAGGAAAGTTATTTCAGCCTGACAGGAAGGTTTAGGTTGCTTAGTCAGCTAACCATGTATTATTAACACAGTTCTATATCTCATAAACAATGTGGGAAGCAATTGGGATTACTGCATTTGTGGAAGAAATCACTCAGGATTTTCAGGGAATCATGATACAAAGAGTACCCAAACCTATATATTCCTATATGATTCTGCAGGAGAACAAAGTCTGGTAACAATATCGTTCTGTGTAGCATCAGGAAATCTGTAAATACTGTGCCCATACTTGAGGAAAAAACTGCTGGATTGAAATGTTCATAAAGAACATATGACAGAATAAAGCTCTGGTACACAATCTTGTGAGGGACCTACCCTTCATCAGGGCAGGCTAATTCAAATATAATTTGTATTTTCAGAGAAAAAACAGGGAGAGAAAGGTTTTTGAAAATACACCCTATTCTAGGGGAAGAAGGGTGCAGCTGAATGCTGTGGCTTGAAAGTAAATTTGCTTTTGAACAAACTCAGTTTAAGGAGTTAAGCTGAATATTTTAACAGAGAACTACCTGACTGGCAATTCACTATAGCAATGGGGAATCCCTGCTGTATTTGATAACCATCACACTGGTTCCTCCAGCTCTTACGGAAGGTGAGTTTTCTGCAGCTTTAGGAAAACCACTGCCATCTTAATAGAGGTATCTTCAGTTTTTAGAATGAAACAGCAGCAACAGTGAACAGAGGTGAGTGTTACCTTCCATACAAAGAGCAACAGAATAAGGTGGGATTCTTCCACCTGAAAAACAATAAACGACAGTTATCTTCAATTCCTGAATCGCATGAAAAGTTTAGAGGGTGAGCAACCTTTTTTTGCCTTTTCCATTACAAATATAAATAGGTATTTCATGGAGACAGCATGTGGTAAGCTTAAACCAAATAACAACTTAGTCCTTGATGTGTGCAGTTAACCTGGGAAGCTTCTTGCCACAGGATGTTGTGAATGCCAGACGTCTGTGTGTATGTGAGGACATGGGGCAGGTCCATAGAAGAATGGGCTATTGAAGGTTACTAAATGCATAGAAACCATCTTTATCCCAAGAAGTCCCTGAGCTGCTCATTGTTGAAGCCTGGGAGAGTATTCAGAGAGGTAAACTGCTACTATGTTCTTGGTTCAGTCTTATGTTTCAGGCCAGAGCCAGACAAGTGCAGCCTGGTTTGTCAGCATGGGGCGAGAGAGGGTTGCTAATAAAACTGGTAAAAAAAGAGACTGGCACAGCTTGTGTTTTAGGTTGGTTCTGTGCTGCTTGTGATGTACAGCATGCACCTCTTGCTTGCTGAAGGCACTGCCTTGGGCTGCTGGAGTCTGCAGACTGTTGACTTGAATTTGAAGAGAGGCAGAGAGTGTATTTCTGGAAACTACACAGGTAGGAAGGGTGGTGTGAAGAGGAATAAGCAGAGAAGCTGACTTTCCCCTTTTCTCTGTGGCAAATGCTGTTCCTGCTATTATGGGATGATAGGTTTTACTGAGATACGGAAGCTGCCTTACTGCTGATAGCCTACATCTTATTTGTGTTAATTTCCCTCCTTTGAAAGGGTGTTTCTTGCTTCATAATGGTCTCTAACATAATTTGAACTAAAATGGGTGATAAGCTGATGCATAAACAGTAACACCTCTGTTCCAAAGCCTTTTCAAACTAAAAATGTCATGGCCTACGTGAGGTTCATACTCTTCAGATGTACTCAAAACACTGGTCCTATTTTAGGTCCTGTCTAAACATTTAAAAATAACTCAAAAACAGGCCTCACTTCAAGATGTTTCACCCTTAAAAGTCTGCTCTTGCATTTGGTTTTAGATGCTTACCCAAATGTGCAGAGGGCACAGTACAGAACAGCCCTGGTTGTTCCTTTGAACTTGTAATTTCAGAAGGAAGAGAACAATGTCAGACTATCTGTTGTTTTGTCTCTAGAGACATGGTCTCTGCTGTTAGGCAGTGTCCTTTTGAATTTTTGGGGGGAGGTTTAAACTTTTTGTGGACTAACTTTGCTGCGGTGGTCGCTGGGGAACAGCTACGCAAAGCTGACCAGTAGTGGAACTATGGTAATGCGTGTTCTTGGAGGCAGGCTCTTATGACTGAAAACTGAGTTGGTGTATTTTGGGAAACTGTAGCCCCTTTCCAAGGATACAGAAGCAGCCTTGTCTGCATATCATGTTCTGTAGTGAAAGTTACTCCATGGAGTGACTGAGGAGTTGCATGCTCAGATTACAGCTGTGGGGAATACAGACAGGCCTGGGGCTAAGGGAGACTCCAGGTGGAGTACGCACAGGATTAAAACAAGAACAAGGGTCATCACAGGGAAGACTGGCACCAGGTGGAGGGGTTTTTAGTTCCTTTCCTGTTGATTGCTCCCCCAGCATCTTGATTTAGTCAACTCTTTGATGCAGGAAGAAGTTTCTATCCCAAAGTCTAAGTCTCATCACTGCAGACTAGCAATGGGTTCAGTTTACCCCGTTTACAGGGCATCTTTCCTGGTTTGTTCTCAATTTCTCAATTATTGTTTTCATCGGTAGCTTGGCTCAAGCAGTGATTCTCTCTCAGCTTGTTCCTGTGCATGCTGGAGCTGTCTGCCATTCTCCAGATAGTCTCTCCAGATTACATTTAGTTTGAACCCATCTTTAGCTGGTATGATCTTTTCTATTCCTAACTGATCCATTATTTTAACTAGTGTATTTCCCACTAAGCCCTGAGAAGATTTAAGATAAAACCTTTTTATGAGACTAAATTTGTGTCAGCCCCACCATGGCCTCCTGGGCTGGCATTAGGTGGTTGATTGCTCAGTTTGGTCCATGTTTAAGTCTGAAAGGTGCTGTCTGAGCCACACTTTGGTGGCGTTTTAATGAGTTATCTATGTGTGGCAGAGTAAACAGTTTCCTTTCCCAGAGGAAGGCACAGTCCCTGCTATGTGTGTGGAGTACTCAGCTTAGAATGACAGAGGAAGGGTGTCTGGAATTGGGACAGTCTGCAAACAACTCTGCTGACCACAGGCTGTGGTTTATCCTTCCAGCACAGATGTGCATACTTTTCCCTTGTTTCCTTACCAGTCTCTCTGTTCTGTCTAGCTTTTCTTCCTAGCAGAGGAGCAGCCACTCAGCTGTAGAACTCAGTGCTATTCCTAACAAACTACTGTAAATCTAGTTTTCCTGTCTCCTGGGCACTTTTTTACCCGGAGTGACCCTAGCAAGGCAGTATGCTCTTGAAATGCCAACAGTCAGCCAGTTATACTGGCTGAAATTCCTGCTTGTAGCAGTTTGCATTTCAGATTGGCACTGCAGACCTGTTCAGTGCATCACTGCAGCCCTAGGGTGAAGGTCTGGGCTTCCCTGAAAAGGGAAGGGATGAGCCAGTCAGTCCTGCTCAGCCAGTGGCTGTCAGACTGTGCAGGTGGGAGGGTAGCAAACCAGATGAAGAACAGTCTCAACCAAAAAGTCTTTAAAATTCATGGCTCTCATGAGCAGGTAGCTGGTTCTGAGCCTTTGTGCCTCTAGGATAGCACCAAAGAAGCTTTCTCAGCCCTGGACTAGGAGCTCAAATATTTTGCCAGAAAAAAATAGGATCTCCTTAATCTGAGTGGACAGAAGCTTGTATTTGTAAATCCACTTGAAGGTATAAAATTTCTCGTTGTGAATTTTGTCTTGTTATAAAATTCCTTGTTCTGGATAAGATGTGACTAGATGTTGCATGTTAACAAAATAACTGGAGAACTCTTGCTCCACATGGTTTATTTCTCCAAGTACCAAATCTTGCAGAGCCCTAGCTTCTGCTTCCTTTGCCACTTAATTTTCCTGTTGCTCATTTTCACTCCTCCAGGCTGTGGACCCACTGTGGTATGAAGCAAGAGCATTGCCTGATGGCCTGTGCACAGCAGTAGTTCTCTCACCCCTCTCTGTATGCAGTCTGGTGCTCTGAATTTTATCCTTGAAACAAGAATTGCCAAGTGGACAGTGTCTGGCATGGAGGGCTGTGATTATACAGGAGAAGAATAAGGCTGCATGGCTGCTGCCAGCCTGTGACTCGTCAACTGTGTGTACCTTGAATGTCCTTCATGGGTGGTTCCTGGGCCACTGTTCCATGTTGGACTCCATTTGAAAGCACTGGATATCCAGCCTGCATGGAACAGTCTTTGTTCAGAGCTGTTGAGACTGGTGTGAAGTTGATCCTGGCTCTCAGGTCTGCCCCCAGCCTGTTCAGGCTTCTGCAGTAGTGCGGCAGGAGCTGTTGTGTTTTAGATGTGTTATGTAGGTGTGAAGCTTCCCAAGCTTGGGAAGGTCCCCAGGCTTTTTGAACAGCATGGAGTGTTGTTATCTGTTACTGGCTTTATGAAAGCCTTGGCATTGGCTTTCTGAGGTGGAAGAAAATGTCTGGTCACCTCAATTTGGATCATTATCTAGCAGACCTGTGTAACCTAATTGCCAGGCTATTGAGCCTAGTAGTTCACAGCTGATGACTGAGAACCTTCCAGGCAGAGGCACTAATTCATGGAAGATTAATTGATCAAAGCGTCATTTCTGATAATACTTTAAACATAACTTGAGTAATGCAAGGTAGAATACACCTCATCTTGGTTTGAAGGCAAACCACAAGCAGATTGTGGTAGTGATGTGGAGTTCTGTTGATTCTGCTGTCTCTTCTGGGTGGGAGGGGATAGGTGCTACTCATGTGGCTGCATGGCATTAAATGTATTTGCATGTTACTGCCTGTATTCATGGCTATAGCCAGAACTGCTGACACTCTTGGAGTGAGAGGAGAAGACTCAAACTGCTGTCAGGCTGTATGGTTCTCCAGAAGATTAGTGGGGAGGGCAGAAAAGTGAATTTTATTTGAAATGAAGGAAAACGCCAAGAAGAATTCCTTCTTGTCCACCCAGGGCATATTAGTTCTTTATAGATCTATTGTGGTACTACATCTAAGATTTAAGGGATGTCGAGGAAATGTCTTTAACAGAACAGAGCACCCTGCACTGCTTAATGTCTGCAGAGCAAAAGGATTTATTCAAGGCAGGCTACAGTGTTTAACATTTCTCATTTGCATCTTGACAACTGGATGGTGGCGCTCAGGATGTGGTCCATGTGTGTCTGCCTGTGGTCTGTACCACTGCTGGCATGAACTCCTTCTGTGGTCAGCCTCTGTTCTCCCTGCCGCTGTGCAAACCTGCAGGGCTGATGCTGGCATGGAGACCATGGGGTTTCGTCTTGGAGTGGAAGTGTAGGACTGGTGCTTTTTCGCAGGAGTTTCATAGCATGTTTGAAGCTTTGCTCCTCTCTTGCTGGGTTACTCCAAGGCCAGGCTGAATGCAAAAGACTTGCCTTGGAGGTGTGGCCTTTGTCTCTGGGACGTGAGAGCCTGGTAAGGGGTCACAGTCCTGTCCTCTGGGAAGCATGTGCTGGTTGCAGAGGTCTCCTCTCTCCCTTCTGCAGGGCATCCTGCCAAGGAAAATAGACTCTAAGGCAGAAGCAATTACATTGAGATCGTGTGCTATCCTAGCTGTTTCTGGATGAAGCAGCTGGGCATTTCTGCTTTATAGAAATCGGCACAAAGCAGCTGTGGCAGAGCAGGATTCTGGCTTTTGTAGCCTGTGGAGCCAAAGCTGAGAACAGGAGGATCCTGGCTGAGGCTGGGAGAGGTGCCCCTAATAACAGGGAGGGCAGTGTGGTTGGGAAGGTGTGCCTTGTTTGGGGTGGAGGCCGGTAAAATATGAATCACATCTGTTTGAAGTAGTGATGAAATCCCAGATGAAGGTTTTCTGTAATACCTGGCCGAACAGTCTGGTGTGCTGCAGCTTTCCTTTCTCCCTGGTTAGAACGGATAGTCCTGACCTACTTTTAGCAATTGCGGTTCTACTGAGTGCTGCCCAAGGCTTGGCTGTTCCAACAGCACACACAGATCTGCTGTGCTCACTCTGAGTGAGGAGTGTCCATCAAACGCTTGGTGGACAGGGAAGAGCTATTCCTGAAAGAGGGACTGTGGGTGCACTGAACTCAGATCTGCCACTTCTGTGCTCTGTGGCTCTGGCCCTGGATTCGCTTTCCCATGGCATGCATTAACTTTTGTGTTGCACTGTCAGGATTCAGTTAGATGGTATCTAAATGTTAGCATGAGAGATACTGCCTTTAGAAACAGCCAGGGAGGTTAGGCTTCCAGCCTTCTAAATATGTGGTTAGGCAGGGCTGGAGTTACATTCTTAATATTTAAAAATAAATAAAGTCTATAAATGTACCATAAAATAGAAATTTAAATAGAATATCATCCTGGGACAAATTGCAAAGCTCTGTGTAGCTCAGTGTCCTGCCTTTGACAAGATCCAGAAACAGATGGTTAATGAGGACTGTAAGAAACAGGGCATGTATAATATGGTGGGTTTGTTTTGGTTTTTTTTTTTCATTCTCCCTCCACACACATTCCATTTGCCTCCCAGCTTATGACCATCATCAGTTTAGGGCCCTGCTTGGCCAGGAGTTGTATCTCATCATCTGATCTTGGCTATATCTATTCTCCATTAATTTATATAATACCTTTTCTAACTTGTTTATGTTTCTGGTCTCCATGACATCCTACAGCAGTGAGCTCTACAACTTAATTAGGTATTTTTAATGTTATTTGAAATATTCTACATCCAGTGACAATATCCCTGAGCTGACTTAGGAAAGTTGTCTGTAACTTTGGTGAATGCTTGTTTCTGCTCTTGTTTCTGCATTGTGAAATATGATAGTATAAGCATATAACTCCATTGATAACTCCATGTTTTTCATCTTGACACTGTCATGTTTCAAACCTCTTGACTTTTCCATATCTTCCCCCTGGTTGTTTATTTGTCTGTCCAAAGTCCTACTCTGCTCAATCTCTCCTTATATGGAAGCTGCTTCATGCTTTTGGTCATCTTTGTTGTCCCTTTTGTCATTGTCTCCTTTGTCAGATGTGGGAATCAGAACTGCCTTCAGCATTCGACAGCATAATGGAGATACATGTTTTCTTTCCTAATTACTCCAAAGGCTGTATTTGCCCTTTTGCTTGATACTCGATACTGAACTGACTTATGAAGTTTTCAAAGTTTTTCTGACTGATAACACCTAGTTTTGATCCTGTTGTGTTTGTGTACTTTTTGTTGGTTTTGGTATTTATTGACATCTAAGATACTGTATGGTTAGTTTAAAGTGCATAAGTTTTCTTACTTTTTACAGTCTTCTCTGAATTTGATTGTGATTACTAATTTTTTTCGTAATAAAATTTGCCACTTCTAGGCATATTCCTCTGCTTAGATCTTATGTGAATGTACTGAACAGTGCAGATTGCAGAATAAATTTTTGGCAGATCTCACTGATAACCCTTATCTGACAGGGAAACATTTGACTGCCTGTCTTTTAACTATTTATTAAATCATGATAGGGACTGTGACTTTAATTCCACAGTAGTGTAACTTTTTTTTCAAGAGCCTTACCTGACAGTTCTTGTAAAATCAGTTTAGTTAACCAGATTAAAAATTGTCTCTTGGATCTCAGTTTAACAGAAATGGGAAATCTGCGCTTGGAATTTCATGCTGCAGGGGTTTCTCTCTGCTCCAAATATTCATCTATATTTTGAGCAACAATTGGCTTCTTGAACTCATGCAAGCAAATTTGTTTTTACATAAAGTAATAGCCTTAGATTTATGTAGATTAGCATAGAAACAGAGAATTTGCTCAGCAGAACCAATTTGCATTGGTAACTAGAGTGAGCCCTGCTTTCCTAGCAGGGTTTTACTACAGCTGTAAACCTATCTAGGCTCTTTGGATGTACTCTAACAGAATGGGATCTTTCTTTCCTAACTAGTTTTTTTTTTCCTAATCGAAAGAATATTTAAGTCACTGATGGTATTTGTCCACTTGCAAGATGTCCACATAACATATGATGTAGCAGCTGGAAGATCAAGGGGTACTTGGATGGGTAAATGGAGGGCTAGTGGGTTCAAACTGGGGACAATAACATTTGCTCTGAATGCAGTGTTGGAAAGCCAAAGGAGTGGTCTCTCCGGGTCAGGTGCTGTCAAAAGGGAATGCTTATCCAGGTCAGGTAGCTAAAAAAGTAGGATGTTGACAAATTGGGATGAGCTCAGAGAGCTACTAGAAAAATTAAGTATTTCTGACTGAAGAAGCTCAGACCACTTAATATATCCATCTAAAGGATTACACGTGGCTCCAGTCTGTGATTTGAGAAAGCTCAAAGCTGGCAGGATATGTAAGGGAAGGATTGCATTATGCTTGTCTGCCCTTCGTCTACTTCTTAGGCATCTATTATTGTCTGCTGCTGCAGCTAGGGTTTCTGTGTAGGTGGACCTCTGTGAGAGTTAGAATAGCTGTCTTTATCTTCTTGTCCAAGGAGGATTAAGAAGGAGGATTAGTTTTCAAACTGTTCATACAAAAACTGACTAGAAGCTTCTTTGACTTGGAAGATTTTGTGACAAGCAAAGTTAGACAATATGACAAGGCATTTTACTTGGGGTAAAGAACCCTCAGGCATCAGCTAGTTAGGTTAAAGTGGTCGTTTCTGACTTAGGAGCCCTAAGAAAAAATCCTGGTATCACTAGAAGACTTTAGTCAGGAGCTCATGGGCTAGAAGGGATGGTTAGTGTTATTCTGTGGTTTGATTACACAGAAAGTTGGAGCAGATCCTAAAGGACTTCTTCAAATGTGTAACAGTGCCAGAACATTATCCTTTGGTTGTGTTAAGATGTTGAGAAATTTAACAGCCAGCTTGATTTCTCCTTTTGAAAATGCACATGCTACATGGTCTTGAGTTCAGATTGAGTTAGTGTTTGTGAGGATGGTAAAGTGGAAAAGTCAACCCTCGATTTGCAATGACAGAGTATATATGAAGAAAGCTTCTTCAACAGTAAGCATCTTTATATTCCTTGTAAATGTTTGTGTAGTTGGTGTTGGTTTGTAAAAAATTCACTATTTAACATTGTATTAATCATTAACTCTTCATTAACCAGTTGTACTGGAAGCTTAGTTTCTGTCGTGGTTTGATGTTGGTTAAATGCCATGTACTCACGAAAATCATTCAAGGGCTCATGAATTAAGACTGAGAATTGTGGGGAAAATATTTTAAGGCAAAACAAGGTTCATCTTAAAACTATAAGGTAAATTTATTATTAACAAGAACAGAATAGGATAATGAGAAGTACAGTAAGTCTTTAAAACACCCTCCCCCCCAGCCTTTCTCTCTTTCCCACTGAACACACAGGGACACAAAACATGGGGGAGTTTCTTTCTGTTGTGCCATGGGGTCTCTCCTACGGGGGACAGTTCTCCATGAACTTCTCCCATGTGACTCTAATCTCACAGGCAGCAGTTTTCCCAACACTGCCTCCGCATAAGTCACTTTTCTATGGAGTGTAGTTTTTTATAGCGCCTTCTGGCACCCACTTGCTCCAGCATGCGCACCTCTTTTCATGGGCCATGAGTGGACTTCTGCGTTTTCCATGGGCTGCAAGGGGACAGCCTCACCGTAGTCCTCAGCACAGCCTGCAGAAGGAACCCGGCTCCAACGCCTGGAGCACCTCCTCCCCCTCTCTACTTACCGACCCTGGTGTCTGCCATGTTGTCTTTCTCACATGCTCTCACTTCTTTCTCCTCTCTGACCAAAAGAAAAAAAACAAAGAAAAAAATAAACCTGTTGCCCACAAACATTACTGTCAACAAGTTTTACTAGTTCAAAGACTTCCGTGGGACTTTGTAGTGTTGAGAGGTCGATCTCGTCTAAGTTCTGCATTGGAGAATCGCTCACCGTGTCTCTGCCACCAGCCATGTGGCTCCGCCACCATCATGCGGGCGATGGCGGCCGCTGTGGCGCTGGCACTATTCAACACTTTTCTTCATGCGGGGTGCCGGGAAAGAGAAGCTGCTGCCACCATTTCTGCTCTTTCGCCTCTGGCGTGGTGGCTAAAAGCAGTTAAATAAAACAAAGTTCACCGAAGCAAGCTGCACTTCCCTGCGTTGGACATGGTGGTGGTGCCGTGCTGTGCGCACCGCACCTTTGCATCTTCTGGCCCGGCTCCATCGCTGCTTCTCTCAGGGGCAGCCAGGCTGGTAAGGCTCACTGTGGGCCGGACTGAGATGGCTCCAGCCGCCGCACATGGCTGCGCCCGCAGTCTGCCAGCTCCTGTCTCGCTGCCATTTCTCCTCTCTTTGTTTCAACTTCCTTCTTAAATATGTTATCACAGGGGCGTTACCAACTTCTATAATTGGCTCAGCAGCACGTCCATCCTCAGAGCCCGAAAGAGATTGTGCACAACCAACACAGTTTATAACACATTTTCATCAGTGCAAGGGTAAAGTTTGGTTGTGCTAGAGCTGTTTAGAGGAAATACCTGTCTACTACCATCAGTTAATCCCAGTATGGCTGAAATTAGTATTTAGGTAGCCACAGAGATGTAGCGGCACTTTCTGCAATTTTTCCAAAGAGCAATGCACGAGCATTTTTGAAGTATCACAAAGCTGACAATATTTTGTGCAACATTCTTTTAGTATAACTTCAACCCCCCATACGGAGAAGTACCTTGTAATGTTCAGCAATAACTATTAAGGGTTTAGAAAACATAATTTTCCCGAGTGTTTATCTAAAAATGCTGTTAATTCTGTAGTACAGAATTTCTGCTACTTTCCCTTGCCATTTCATATTTGATATTTTATCTTTAAAGGTTTGGGGCTTTTTTTTTTAGGTTCTTTTGACCTCAGCTTTGGTGTTATTCACATCTGGTATAACAGAGCTCCCTTGTCTCTGCCGGTCCTGCTCTGACAGGATGGCTTGGACTTGGGATTCTCCTTGGAGTCAATTTTACTTGGAAAACAGAGGTTTGTGTTAATCTCTGCCAGAGCTGCTTGCTGCAAGTGTTCTTAAACAACAGAGCAGGGAACTGGCCTGGTAGTAGTAAGTAAGACTCAAAAAAGATTTATTTATTTAATGGGAATGCCATCTTTCACAGCAGAAAACAGCAAGTCTCTGTTGAGCATATGAAGCTTAGAAGGGGGCTATAATTCAGGGCTTTTGTGCAGAAAACATAGCAGTGGTCATCTTCCTGCTGCTGAGCCATTTGAATGTGCTGGAGCACAAGGGTTGTCGTGCAGCTGGAAGAATGGTGCTTTTAATTTTTAAATCTTTTAGTGCTCACACTGCAGGTTGACTCTGCAAATGACACAGTGGAAATTGCAGGTGCAAATTTCAGAGACCTAATTTTTTTCCAAGGTTAATTCTGCTGGGTTTGGTGGTTAGTATGAAATCTAGCATAGAAGTTGGAACATTAACTGACCTCTCCATATTTGGAGGATAGAATGTGGTATTAGGGAAATAATCTATGAGAATTGGAATAATCTCTATGTGTTGATACACTTCTAAAATGTGCCCAAATGAGTTCTGGGTTTGTTTCTTTAAAAAATAAGTAAAGTTTCTCAGAGGGATACGTGAGGTCAGAGAGGTAAAAGTAGTGCTACAGAAAACAGGGTCTTACTTCAAATTTTAAGTAACAAAATAGTGCCATTGCTTTAATGTTACTGGTTGTTATTATGTGGCTGTGATATAAATATTCTGTGTCAGAATTGACTAATCTTCTGGCCCTTCTGTTGTGATCTAGATTAAATAAATGAAACTCAGCAGTATCATTTGGATATTAATATTTTAGAGTGAGCTGAAGGCAATGTTCAGAGTATTGTCTGGAGCATTTTCCTATTTAACAGGAATTCATCCAAAAAATGGAATATTTAAAAAGAATCTTTAAACCTTGGCAATTGCATTCAGAATTAATTAAAGGCTACACACTTTTAGTGCAATCTGTCTGCAACAGCTGTGTTATACACTAGCAGTGAGCACAGGAAGCAGAACGGTTCAGTAAATCCATAAAGAGCTCTGTAGTGTAGCCTGTCATGAAGCCATCAGATTTAAATGTAGGTTATCCTCCTCCTTCCTGTCCTCCCGGAGAGGTTGTGATGGGCTTAACTGAAAGGCAAGCATAAAAAAAGGCAGTGATGTCCGTGCTTGAGAAACAACTTGGAAAATGGAATCAAAAGATGCTGCTGGCTTTTTTTCCCTGTCTGTTTTCATGTAGGGTGGAAATGCTTCTAGCAACTGATAGCTACACAGTCCTGCTCATTGCTAATGTATGTTTGCTCACCTAGCAATAAATACAAGTTCATTTGCTAATGGGTCTTTAGCAAAGAGCAACAAAGAGCACTATATTCAGAGTTTATCCATTGTGCAGGATTATTCAAACCAGCCTGCAGAACATGCTGTACTACTGTTCTGTTTTGTTTTCTCTGCTCTCACAGAGTCATGAGGACCAGACAGTAGTTTCATACCTGGATCATGTTTAAGGAATAACTCTTAACAATGTGACTTCCAGGGGGATATTGGTTACTGAAAGAAGAGTAGCTAAATGTCAGAGCCTTGACCACAGCAAGATCTGATTATGGTTTGCTGGAATGAAGGACTAGCTGATTTTCCAACCTCTTTCCAGTACAGGCGCTCCAATAGGTAAAATGCTTTCAGTGAAACATTTGGGGTAGGTTCAAATACAGATCAATGAGTTTGTAACAAGATCCAAGTTGCTGGAGTAGTGTCATGTGCTGGGCTTTGAGTTGAAGTTCTGGTTAATTCTGCACTGACGGTCACCGGTGGGGCTCAGTGGGGGATAGAGCAGGGTTGTGCAGCTTGTAGGCACAACCTCTAGCCAGAAAGCCACTGTTTCAGAATCCGTAAATCCTGGAGACACATGCCGATTTTACTGTGTAAGTGCTGGCAGAGGAAGGTTGCATTAGCTCAAAAGAAGATTACAGATTCCTCAGAGTGGTGTAGTGGAATGACGTCTTGTGATTCTCAGCTGCTTCCAGATCAAAGATTCTCTTCTCCATGTCATTGTGGCTGTTCACAACATAGTCAAGCTCCTGCTGTTGGATGCCCATCAGCCTATTGTTTTGTTCAAAGGCATTTTAAGCTTTGAAACTGAGGAGACTCCAGATAGTTGCACAACAAGCCATCGTGACATCTGCATGATGGCAATGCAGAGGTATAGAGACAGTTGTGTGGTTAAGGAGTTCCTTAAATCAAGTTCTCTTTAATAGAAATGGTGAAAATGCATTAAAAATAACTCACATATTGGAGCTGAAGCAAGATCTTTTCTGCTGGTGTAGATCTGAGGGGATAGTGTGAAGTTAGATCTCCTTCCTTCATTCTGTGTGTATCTACTTGCTGGCTTTACCCCCGTAACATCTCCCCCATGATGAGGGTTTCTCTCAGGTGCTACAATGCACTCGCTCGGCACCCTGGAAAAGAGACTCCTAGGGTAGTTCAGGGCTGTTTGCCAGCCCGGGTGAAGCAGAGTGTGTTCATAGCTCTGAAGCAGAAAGCACTAAGTGTCTATTATCAGGGCAAACAAAAGCCCCAGTGTGCACGTAGCCTAAACATAGCACTGGTCCGGTGTGAATCAGCGGCTTGTGTGCTCTGGGGGAAAGCTGCCAGCCCAGAGCCAGCATTCCTGCACCCGGGTATATCCTGACAGTGCTGCCTACTTACCTACAAGAACCGTGTGAAGTGGAACTTTTCCAGAGCTTCACAAAGCCTATATTTAATAAAGTGTTGTTTTTATAATACCTTCCATCCGCTGGATTTCACAAATAAACTAATCCTCTCAGCTGGTCTTTTGGTAAAGCAAAGATGCCGGTTTTACTGACAAAGGAGCTGGAAAGCAGACTTCTGTGGGGTTTTTTTTGCAACAGCAGGGGAGTAGAAGATGGATCTAGAGGCTTACAGCTATTGGTCTCAGCATTGCTACTGTGTTTTCTGCACATTGTGTGCTGCGTGTTTTACAGAACGAGTGTAAGACACAGTTTTTGGGTTGAGAAGTTTGTGACCTAAATTGGTTAAGTCCTGCAGTAAATGATGGAGTAAGTTTACTCTTGAAATGCTGCAGATCTTTTTCTACCTCTGTGCTTTAAGCACTTCTGAGCTAAAAGCACTTCAGGCTTGCCAGGAAGACCCAAGAGGGCTGATGCCTTAGGAGGGAAGTGATGATAGTTTTCTTAACTTTAACTACAAGATTAATATCACCCCTGAGGAGCTGAGTTGCCAAAATGAGCACAGCAGATTATAGGCCAGTTCTGGAGGAGATACTGTACTCATCAGCTGCGTGGAACCTCTGACCCAGCTTGGCAGCTGTGTAGCTCTATGCAGCTTTGATACCCTGTCTGCAAGAGGGAGGGAGGGGAGGAAGGAAGTAGATTCACAGCTGCATCACCACCTACTTCTCAATTTAAATGAGGTGGTACTCATAGTAAATTATTGAGTACTTGCAGCTGTTTCCCTTTCTCCATGGGGAAAGCGTTAATCTACATGCTGCAGGTACTTATTACCACATTTGTTCCATGCTCTGGGGTTCCCCGTGTTGTTCAGAGCAGTTGTTCCCATCCATGGCATGGCTTGGGTGGATCACAGTAGATTTCAAAAGTTGATCTAAATATCCTCTGGAGAGGAGCTGAACATGTCTGATGGTTCCCTGGGTCTGTCCAACATCCACCCCACCCAGACTTGCTTGCACTTTGAGACATGGGGCAGGGAAGGAATGGAGCATTGTCCACAAACCAGGCATGTTTAAATCACCTTTCACAGTATTGAGAGAAGTGCTGTGAAGGAATGCATACCAGTAAGAGACTTCTGCCCCAGAGAGTGCAGTAACAGGTGAGCAAGTAAAGGTGGTCTCCCCGTCACGTGGACATGCTGCGTAGCTTCCCAAGGAGATGGGCGCCCATGGGGTCTGGCTCGGCAGGACAGGGGACAGACTGGTGGTCCCAGGGGGGAGGCTGGGAGTTGATGTGACTGATACTCCAGAGGCCTCACCCTGCCACCCAGGTTCTGCTTGGGTGGGTGATGTTCAGTGGCAGAGATGGCATGGGAAGGTTTCTTTTGAAGCACAAGTTGAACAGCCTTAGAGCCACAAGAGGCTGTTGATAGCCATAAGTGATAACAACGAGAGGGTTTAATTATGATATCTAGATCAAATACAGAGTGAAGGGCTTATAAGTTTGCTCCAAATTGGATCTCAGCTACAGTTTATTTAAACAATGGTCCTGCAGGTTGTGTTTGTCTTGAACAGTGGTTTGTTTTACTGTGGTGTTGCTCATTAACACTGTATGCAATGTGCTGGCTCCTATGGAAATTTGGCCCCGTCCTGGAGAACTTCCAATACAGCATCATAGCTCAGTTGTGCAGGAGTCGAGTTAAATGTGGATTTTTCTGATGTTACAAGAGTAGTGATCAGCTTCAATGTTGCATTACTTGCAGTATTGCAGCTTCTCCTAAGGATGCTGTGCCTGTCATCTTGGTATGGAGACTGAGTTAAATCTCTGATACTCCTGCAGGCCTCTTCTGCAGGTGTTTCTGTAAATGCCAAATGCTGTCTCTTCATATTTAGCTCTGTTTTCTATGGTTCTTCATGGGGTTTTTTGCCCACCTCTCATAATGAGAGTGCTATTGAAGGATTTTGAGTGTTAATCTTTACTCCTAGTTCCAAGGAGTTATAACAGCATTTCCTCTCTTGCAGAGTGTTTACCATGTCTCTGGGAATGTTCCTCCTTCCTGTTCTCTGTTTCTTGGGAGCATCAATTCCAGGGGGACTGCAGTATATCACATTCTCACACAACGCTACAAAATTCCTCCACCTGTCCATGGACTTGGAATCTGGGACCATTTATTTGGGGGCCACCAACTTTCTCTTTCAGCTGACATCTGACCTGCTGTTGGAGAACATGGTTCAGACTGGACCAGTTCTGGACAGTAAGGATTGCCTCCCTCCAGTCTCAAAGCTGGAGTGCCCTCAAGCACACCACACTGACAATCACAACAAGCTGCTGCTGGTGAACGCTGTGCAGAAGGAGCTCATCGTGTGTGGCAGCGTCCACCAGGGAATCTGTGAGAAGAGGAGCCTGGCATCCATCGACCATGTCCTCTTCCGGCCGGAGAGCCCTGGTGACACTCAGTACGTTGCTGCCAATGATCCCAATATCACCACCGTGGGGCTCATCGTCTACTCAAAGGACGAGGTGCCCTTGCTGTTTGTGGGACGAGGGTACACCAGCCGAGGAGTGGGAGGAGGGATTCCTCCCATCACAACCCGGAATCTCAGGGCCCATGGAGGGGATGTTCAAGCAACAGACTCTCACTCCATTTTCTCCTATGAAGAAACAGCAAAACTGGCTGTGGGACGGCTTTCAGAGTACAACCACCATTTCATTAAATCCTTCACTTACCGCTCCAGTGTCTATTTCCTCTTCTACCGGCGGGACCTCAAATCCCAATCGCGTGAGTACAAGACCTACATCTCGCGCATCTGCCTGGATGACTCCCACTATTACTCGTATGTGGAGTTACCTCTGCTCTGCCAGGGCAAAGCCAACACATACAGCCTCCTGCAAGCAGCCTATGTCACCCAGCCAGGAAAGGAACTGGCCCAGGGGCAGCTGGACACCGAGGGGGAAGTGCTGTTTGCAGCCTTCTCTGCCTGGCAGGCTTCTTCTGGGAAAATGAGCGAGGAGTCTGCGCTCTGTGTCTACGCAATGGAGGAGGTGGATCGCCTGACCAACTGGACTAGGGATGTTTGCTACATGAGAGATGGGAAGTCGGAAGAAGGGGCAGAAGTGGCATATATTGAATACGATGTCAGTTCCAACTGTGTCCAGCTGCCAGCGGTAAGTGGCTTTGCACTTTTGAGCAGTCTGCAGCGTGTTCTTGTGTTGCTCTGTGTTCCTGGAGTTATCCTACTTACACAGATGGGTGTTGAAATCTGGGTTAAAAGCCTCAGTCTGTTGTGTCCCACGTCCCACATGGGCAGGATTCCTTGCAGAGGGACAGGAACTGTGTGTGGCAGTGGGAAGAGCATCTGGTGTTACCTGGCCCTGAGGCCTGTCTTGTGGCAATACCAGGCAAGAGCACTGAAGCTGCAGTTCAAGTCGTTCTTCATCCATGTCATCTCCTGGTCTGCACTGCAGGGAAGGAGAGGGGCATGTGTACGTACACTTTTGTGTTGGGAAGGGAATTTAAGGGGTGTGCTGTGTCCCTGTTGCTTATGGTGAGGTTCACCTCACAACAGCTTCCTGCAAGGGCACTCAGGAACAAAAGGGAACATTAGCAAAACCAAGTGTCAACAGAGAGACGTTCAAAGCCCTCCTGGATGCCTTGTGTAACAGGTTTTAAGTGACCCTGCCTTGCCAGAGGGGTTGAACTGGATGATCTCCAGAGGTCCCTTCCAAACTTAATAATTCAGCGATTCCGTGAAAATCCCAGTTTCCTATAGACTGTTTTAGTCCTGCAGAATTCTGGGCACAAGAAAGACCTTTTCCTGAGCCTGCTCTTTTTCTCCAGAGCTGTGAGAGGTGATAATCCTTTTCAGTGACAAAGGCATGATGGGATGTTGCAGGATAAAAATGTGACCTGAAGTGGCTGTGACCCTGAATTCTCACCATCTGGCAGCCACATTGGCTGCAAAATCAGGAACAGTGACACAAACACAGGGCAGCAGTGCTCTCCTGGATGCAGTGTCCTGGCATGAGGCTCTGTGACTATGAGCAGCCAGTTTGCACCAAGGACATTGCAGGACCTTAGCAGAGCAGCATATTATCTTGTGTCTTCCCTCTATAGAACAGGCTGTCCAGATAATTGCCTCTTTCCAGCCTGGTGCTACAAAGAGCAAAGTGGTACCACAGAGCTTTAGAAGTTTCTGGGATTGGGTGTGTGGTTCAAAACCAGTCTTAAAATTATGGTTTTTCTTTCAGGAGCTAAAGCTGACTCTAGAGTACTTGTGGGATAAGGGAAGGGTAAAGAACAGACTTGGAGCAGGATGAGTGTAAGGGCAGGAGGAGTGGAGGAGAGTTGGGAAGCAAGAAATTTCCTAGCCTGATGTCCTGCTTTCACTGTATTTCTTAAGCATGCCCCATGTGTCTTTTGAAAGGTTACATGGAAGAACTTGTAACAAGTGATTTTTAGGGATGCTTAAGGGACTTGAATGTCAAACAGGTATGAGCAGATTAGAAAAATCCTTCATTCGAAATGACGTAGAGTACCCTTACACCGTTTGATCCAGTGGAGAAGTGGGTGCACAGGGTGGGAGAAAAAGGCAGTCTCTGTCTGTGATTCCTGGTGCATGATCCCAGGGTCCCAGCCGGATAGTTTGGCTTGAGTGGGCTGACCAAAGTGTGGTGTCTTCTTAACAAGTGTGTCCAATGAAATGTAAATGTGCTAACAAACCTGATCCTTCACCATTCAGCACAGGGTAGCTGTTGTTGTTCAAATTGTATCTAACACCATGTAAAGGTCTGTGCCAACTCCAGCCTGCTCCAGTCAGGGCTGAGTGGAAGCGGCTGTCAGTGGACATTTTATGCAGGAACAGTTTTAACTCGTTTTCAATGGTGGCAGCTTGTGCTGGATGTAAGGATAATGCTAATTAATTTCACATTTTTCTGCCTCCAAACCAATTAGTGGGTAAGGTATGCCCTTCTCAGTTAGCTCGGCCTCCAGGTTTCAGTCCATCAACAGAGGCTAAGATTGAGTGTCACAGTTCAATACAATCTCTTCAACTGGGGGGAAAACCCCAGCTTGTTTCTATAAGAATTTCAGACCCAGTTCATTTGTTGAGTTTGCTGGAGATTCGTTAGTCAGGAGATGCAGGAGGCTATGCAGATGCTGTTTAGTGACTTGATAAATTGGAAGTGTGACGCGTATTTCTACAAGGCTTGGGAAGGCTGCATGTCTTCTGTGGTTGTAGTTTGCACGTACCTTGTCCTTTTGTTTTTAGTCCCCTTCATGCATAGATACAGCTTGTCCTGTTGTTGTTTCCTACCTGTGCAGGTAGGACACACACCAGAATTCACAGCAGCAGCTGCTGCATTTCATTAAGACACTGTATGATCCCTCAAGTGCATTTTCTGCAACGTTGCCAAGATGTTATTCACTGCAAGCAATTCAAACAGCTTCTATGTAAATTTATAGAACTACTTCATACAGACAGCCCCTGCGAGGCTACAGCTGGGCTGTGCCAGTGCTGGGAGAGCTTGCACAGGTCACGTTGGTTTATGGTAGATAAATGTTGTGTGTGAAGTGACTTGCCCTTGGCATCACAAATAGGCAACAGCAGTGCTGAGCACAACTGGGGTACAAATATTTCTGACTTGTATGTGGACTTTTTTTAAGCAGTCTTTAAAAATCAGCCAGTAGTGAGGTTATTAGGCTCCAGAATTTGTATGAACTTACACAAAGGTTGCAAAAGATAGCTAGAATCCCATTCAAAATAAGCACTTAATGCTTTGGAGCCTGAAAATTTGGCAATGACCTGCTTCATAATAAATCTTATAGGAATTGGACAGCTGGGAAATAGAAATCTTTTAAGTTACAAGAAGATGACTGGAAGAAGCTTAAAAATCAAATGACAGGTGGTAAGAAAAATATATGTGTCACTAAAAATGAATGGTATTTTCGAGGATGGTAAAAACTAGCAATCATTAAAAGCTATAACCTCCTCAGGCTTTAAGTCAGAGCCTTACACCAAGTGTGCAGAAAAATCATTGAATTAGTATTTGAAAGGAAAACAATAAAGCATTGTACTGAAAGCAGTACTAGTTTAACTGGCATGGTTTGTTAATGAAACTGCTGTGTCAAGCCTTGCCTCCCTGCTAAGATAACAATGTATGTGAGAAGGAAACAGAGCTGAGCAGGTTAAATGTATTTTACTGTGGGATTTCCATCTGCTGATTGCTTCTAGTTTCTCCAGGAAGCAGTCAAGTATTTAAAAACCAAACAAAACCAACAACAACACAAACACAGAAAAACCCCCCAAACAGCAAAATGGAAGGAGAGGGTAGAAAGGGCCAGGTTTTCCAGGGGATTAGTGAGCAGAGATAAGCAGACGCCTCAGGAATGCCACAACGTGCTGTTATCATGGATCTCTGACAGGGGCAGCTCCTTTGCCTGGTGCTGGATGGTACTGTGCAGCCTGAGCTGCCAAATGCAAAGCCACGGACATCAGACAGAAGGAATATGTAACCTTGCTCACAAGGAGTCTGAAATGAACCATGTTACGCGAGGCAAAATGACTGGAGTCAGTATGGACTGCATGGTTAATGCGCTGCTCCACACACAGCTTTGTCAGAGTAATTAGTAAGGGGATGGAGAGGAGAGTGAAAACGTTATCCATAAGGGACTTCATGATGAAAATCTTGAATTTACACAAGCCACATTGTTTGAAGACAAGCCACTGATCAATTAGAAAATGGCATGTTAGATAATAATTGTTGGGTGAACAATCCTGCATTCAGTCTCCAAAAGGATACCGTAAAATTAAAGTGGACATGAAACAAGACACCAACAAAGACAAAAAGCAACAGAGGAACTATCCTAGACAAGAGTGAGTTGTTACTTAGGAAAAAGACGAATCATAAGGGGATATCCTTTCTCTACACATAACAAAGAGTAAATAAATTGGCAGCTTTCATTGTCCCTCTTTAGAATGCATTAAGTGAAGGTTTAGTGGCACTGGGAGGGACCTAACTGGAACAGAAGGATGACTGTTTCTGCACAGTGCAGTGGAGTTAATGTTCAGAACTCTCACAAGACTTAGAAGGATTGAAGCAGTGTGCAACAATGACTCTTGTATGTGCTCTTTGATTCTTAAGTGCAGTTAGTAAGCTCTTTAGAGCAGGTTGTGTCCCACCCTGTGTTTATGTATGTCCTGATGAGTTGGGGTTCTATTTCTGGCTTAGAATTTAACTTGTAGGTGGTACAGCAAAACCATGCAAATTGCTTGAGGTGATACTTGTCATGAAGTGGCTTTGCACTGGGAACAGAAATTCTCATCTTTTTGCTTTGTTCAGAAAAATACAATAAATCTTCCCCAAAGCAGTATCATGGCAGTGTGTAACAGTAATGTTTTCTGGAGAGCTTGAGAGAGTTTCAATGCGTCTCATTACTTATGCTGAATGAACTGGCAGAAATGTCTGCAGGATTCTGTGGGGGTTGAAACAGCCAACATACCTAAACTAATTATTAAAATATGGGTGGTTTTGCCCTCAGTAAAAGAAGCTGAGAGGGGTTAAAGCTGAATTCACTGCTGGGGAATTTGGGTAGAAGGGGATGGTGGGAAGTGTTAAATGTGCTAATGTTCTTTGTACTCATTTTTTTTGGTACTGATTTCCCTGTTCTTTTCACTCCCCCAAAAAGGACACCCTGTATGCCTACCCCTGTGGCTCTGACCACACTCCCAGCCCTATGGCCAGCCGGGTACCCTTGGAAGCAGCCCCGCTCCTGGAGAAAACCGAGGCCCGTCTGACAGCTGTGGCAGTGAATGTGGAAGATGGCCACACCATTGCCTTTCTGGGAGACAGCAGAGGGAAGCTGGACAAGGTATGAACTACATGCAGCAAAGAGGATAAAACTAACCAGGGATGCTCAGGTAGAAGGGGAAAAAGGCAGTTTTTCCTTGGGAAGTTGGGTTCCTACTAAAGATCGTTACTATCGGATGGTCTCTTCTCACACTGTGCTTCCTGTGGAAAATGTGGATGACCCAGACATGGTCACATTGCCTTTGGTGACATCTGCACTGAGCCAGCAGCAAGGCTGGTGCGTCCTACGTGGTTTGCACAGGTATTTCTGGGCATGTGCTTCATGTGGCTGAAGTCACTGCATGGAGGTTCTGGTGGGAGGTTAAAATCCTTGCACACAGCAGTGGTTCCAGCTTGTTCCTGTTGTAGGACAGGTGTCCCCAGCTCCTGTGGTGGTGCTTTGCCTGCTCACAACTGTGACTCTCTTGCAGGTGTACTTGGGAGCCCAGGGAGAGGCACATACCTATGCTTCAGTATCTATCCAGATGAACAGCATGGTGAGTGGAGACCTGCTGTTTGACCAGTTGCAGGAGCACCTCTTTGTCATGACCCAGTCAATGGTAAGAGCAATATGATTGCTTCCACAGAGGAGTTGAAAGCACTAGATATCCAGACAAACTGCTGACAGGAGTGGGGGAGGCAGGGAAACTGCACCTGGCTAAGCCTGTGTTGGGCAGCAGCTGCCTGCCAGTCTGCTTACAGGAATGGGGACTGGCTTTTCCCAAAAGCTGGAGGAAGCATGGAGAAAGCCTTGTTACCCTAATCCATGGCTTGTTTGCATGTGCATTTTCTGAAGTTTGTCAGGCTGTATCAGCAGTGATGGAGGAATGTGAACTGCAGGCTGTAAAGGCCTGCTCTGCTGGCATGAAGACAAGGAACCACAAATTCCTGGGTTCCTCTGTGTTGAGCAGGAACTTTTTGGACAACAGTTTGCATCTCCATTTGAGCAAAAGAAAGCCTCTGGGTTCACATGTGACACATCTTGGTTTTGCAGGAGATTAAAAAGGGAAAAGGGAGATTTTGTGTAATTAAAATGTAGCACTTCTGTTTTTAATCAGTTAAAAGATCAAGCTGTTTTTCTGTAACCTACACAAAGCAGAAATGTGTAGTGTCTTCAGATAGCAGAGGTGTTCTCTGATCAGGGGTATAATGAAAGGTGCAGATGAAATCAAGCTGTGGAAGGAGCCATGTGAGGCACATTTCTCTTTACCCCTGCTTTCTGTAATTCTGTTTGTGCCTAGAGGCACAATGCCTCAGGTTTTTGGGGTACTTTATTTATGGATACTTTATTTGAGAGGATTTGTACGCCACCACTCATATCAGCTCCTTGAGCTGGAAAGAAAAGGATCCTCCTAGCAAAGGAAAAGCAGTCCTAGAGTTATTCTGAAGTAAGAAACAAACAAAAAATGAGAGCATGCTGGAAAGCCACTGCTTCCCTTCACTACCCCAGTGCACTTTGAGATATTTGTAAAATCTGTAATACTTCAAAGCAGGAGTTGAAATCTGTGAGTGGAAGATGATTAGGGAAATCTGAAATATATCCTTAAGAGTAATTGTTCTGTCAATTAAAAGATGCAAATTCCATCATATACTTAGCAAAAGTAATAGGTCTGGGATTAGAAGTTGGTATTTCAAAGTAGTTGACAGTAGTAGCTGAAGTGTAGTAGCAGATTAAAGAGGGCAAGAGGCTGAAATCAGCAAAGACAGTAAGTTAAAGCAGAAGAATTTTGCAAGTAAAATTTACCATTAGATGGCAGAAAGTTTTTGTTCCACATTGATCAAAGCTTCATGGTCTACTTTCAGTCAAAATGGTGGTTCTGCCAGGTAGAGCTGGGCAATAGTGCAGATGGATTCAGAAGCCTCAGCTGTAGCTGCTGTCTCCAGCTTCAGTCACCTGCATGTCAGGAGAGATGATCTCACATGACAGAATCCAGAAAAGCAAAAGAGTGGCTGATATTCAGTCTGCTATTCTGTAATTCACATTGTTAAAATGCAGTTTTATGACTAAATAAAATTTCTTCCTTGCAAAATGTTGCAGAATAACCGATGAATAGCAATACAGTTTGCTTGCCTCAGTGTCACTCTACAGCCTGACGTTTAGATGTCCTTCACCAATATGTGAAATGGCCATTCAGATGGGCTCTGGAAGCTTGTTCCTTTTTTCTTCTTTGTCTTTATGGCAGCATAAATTGAGGATCAAGAAGTTGTTTTGATGAGCATGCAGATGCTGGGACTTGCTAGTTAGACATAAGAAGCCAAATTACCTGGGAACTGTGTTGTGTGTGCTGTGTTTTCCACTTTTCATTTCTTTTTCTGACAGGTAGTAAAGGTTCCCATAATGGAATGTTCCCTGTACTTGGACTGTGAGTCCTGTCTGGCACTGAAAGATCCCTACTGTGGCTGGTGTGTCCTTCAGGGACGGTAAGATAGATCCCTGTTCATCTGGAGGGATTGCGGAGAGAGAGTGCCTAGGGATTGTCTCTGTTTACTCTCTTCCTTATATCTGTGTCTGGATTTAGTTTGTTTTCAGTTCCTTTATGGGATATTTGCTCTAACTTAAGATTCCTCTCTCTGCCTCCCTAAAACACTGCCAGCAGCAATAGCAGTTGAACACAAGGGCATCTTTCCATTGCTTTTTGGGTTTTTGGCACCACTCATGATTCTCCTGTTCATTGGATTTCAGACTAGTTTTAGTCTGACTTGAGCTCAAACTACCTCATTTCAAGTGTAGAGAAACTATCTTGTCTCTTCTTCTGGTGTCTTATTTAGCACTCTTTCACTTCTTGCACCCCTACTGATGTTGCTTGATGAAATGTAGTTTATTCCAGTGTGTGTGTCTGCCTGGTGACTCTGCTTCCCTGTAGAAAGTCATAGGAACTAGTTCATGACCGTTGAAGCCCAAGAAGTGCCTACCCATCTATAATTTCACAACAGTTCATTCTGTTATTGAGGTGGTGGGAGGCTGGGAGTTCAGTGGCTTGTGTAGCAGCTTCCCCAAGACTCTAGCAAGGCTTGACACAGCCAGTGTCTGCTTGGAAGCCAAACACAAACTGCTGCACAGGTCTCTCACAGGGCTTCTTGCTGTTTCCTGCAGGTGCAGCCGTCGCTCCGAGTGCTTGCGGTCCAGGTTGAGTGAGCAGTGGCTCTGGAGTTTTAACTCTACACAGCAGTGTCTGTCTGTCCAGTCACTAACTCCAGCCAATATCAGCAGAGAGGAAAAGAGAAATGTGAGTGGTGGCGATCCTCTGATGATGCTCAAGCTTATCCAAAGTCCTCTGCAAACTGAGGAGTCACAAGTCTTTCTGTTGCTTTCACTGGAGTGTTGAAACACTGAACTTTCAGGCACGTTGTCTGCCTCTCATGAGGGACTTATCTCCTGGTACAGCCAAGCTGTTAAGTCAGTTGTTAGGTTGTTTCTTTCTCTTCCCTAAAACTAAATGTTCTTGCCTGCTAAGAGTTACTGGATATTCTCGAGTATGGGATACCAGCTTGGATGGAGGCCCTCCTTGGTTTAGTATCTATAAGGTGCCCATGTCTGCACTTTCAGTGTTTCTGTCATTTGCTGTCAGGAAGACCTGAAAGGAATGACCCAAAATTACAGCTCTTGTCTGGCATGTGATAGCTGGCAGAAAAGCTAAGAAGGTGCTGGAGTGATTTGAAGTCTGTCATTGTGTCAGGAGGTGGCAAGAACCTATCTTTCTTTTGCTAGAGGCTTGGGCAAAGGGGGAAGTTATCAGTTGCCGGAGGGATGCCAAGTTCAGTTCAGGAATGGCACGAGATGATGAATGGAATAGTCAGTCCTAGGAGACATTACAGGAAAATGAGTGTCTTTGTAGATAACTACTTTATGAGGTTCTTCCTTTGAAAAAACAGACCCAAAAAATTAAATTAAATGGAGGCAGATTATTTACTGAATGTTATTGAACTGACAGATATTCTTGGCCATCTCGGACTTACCTTCTCTGCATGAGGAAGAATTTTACTCGTGTTTTTTCAAAGATTACGAAAGCCCAGCAGTTCTGACAGAGTCAGGAATCATGTGTCCTTCTCCAGATCCCAGCCAAGCACCAGCTTTGCCAACAGGAACAGGTTAGTGAAATGCTTTAAATGGAGCATGATAGCTCTGATAACATTGTTGGGAGAAAATGTGTTGTAGGTCGTCGTATTGCCAGGATTAACAGCCATAAATGCATGTGGACTGTCAGCAGGTGTTCATTTCATTCCTCATAATATCTGTTCACTTTCTACTTGTGTCACAAACATCCTGTGCTATTTTGGGCTGTTGCCAAATTCCAATGCCAAATTCTGATAGTTGGAAAGGAGATCCTGTTTGAAGGGTTGTATGCAAATCTGAATGTGATCTGAAATGCAGTCTAGAGGGGTGGCAGCTTTGTCATAAATCTGGGGAGAGAACTCTCTTAAATATTGCTTTATTAGTAAAGCCAAACAAAATGCAAACCTTCTCGAAATCCGTGTAGTGGGAGAAGGAAGTGCATGTAAGGAAAGGCAAGAAGAGACCCATGGTCCTTAAAGACAGAAATAAATCTGCAGTGTGGTGTAACCTCAGAAAATACGCAGTCATCCTGTGAACAATAGCTGGTTGAGTATTGCTGATTGGCCACTCTAAAGAACCTGGAAAGTTCTCGATTTATTTTCTTTGCATTGGATTTTACCCAGCCTGTCAGTGTGAGCTCTGATGAGCTGATCTCTTCAAAGAGCTTGTTCATCTGAAGTAAAAGGCAGGTGCCACGTTCTACACAATTCACCTGAATGGCTGAACAGATTTTTCTGTGAAAGTATGCAGTTGGCTAATAGGTATGAAGCAATATCCATGGACATAACATGACACCAGCACCCAGCTAACACACTCATTCAATCTCAAACTCCTTCATTTTCAATATTATTTGCAGTATTTTAATATCTGGCTTTCACACTGCTTTAGTCTGGAACAAACCTACCAGGTCTGCATTCAGGGTGATCAGGCAAAGAGGGAAGAGGACTGCATGCACTGCCGCTGTAAGCAGAGTGGGCAGGATTTGTTTCTCTGTTTAGTTGTATGGGCTTGAATTTAAGCACAGTTGTGAAGAAATCAGTGTAGATAAAGCCACAGTCTAGTTCTCATTATTCCAGCCTTCAGATATTCTTATCAAGTCTTTGTGAGTCAGTCTTGCTTTTATTCCAAGATACCTTACCTATATTGCTTTCATATTGTGTCTGAGGATTATCAAGTGGCTCCTGTTCTGTAGCCTAAACTTCCTCGTGGATGGTTTCTGTCCGTTTGATCTATTTGTGTTGTCCTTTTGCTTCTGCAGTGCTTCTCCCACTCAATGAACTATGGCCAGGCGTTCCTAGCACAGAGTTGTTTAACTGTGCCAACTTCTTCATGTTCTCTTGTTCCTCAGACTTCCTCTCTCCTTCCCTCTATTGCTCTTCCTTCTCTGCATGGCTTCTGTACTCTGCTAAGATGAATTTTAAGCTGGTAACCAGATTCATACATTGTTTTCTAAATGAGATCTCATTAGGGCCTTAGATAACAACACTTTCCTGTTCCTACTTAGAATACTTCTCCCAGCTCACTAAAATATTTGCCTTTTTCCAGCTTTGTTTTAAAGGTAGCATACCAGCTGATCCATCACGTGTAGCTGTTGAGCTCCAAGTTAGTAGCACAAACTCTTGCTCTCAATTTGCAAGTACTCGACCTCATCTTCTGTACTGTCAAACAGCATTATTGGCAGTCGTGGGAAATAATGGGCTTTTTGGAGAAAGGAGTATTTATAAATATGGTGTCATAACCCTGAAATCCTGGGAGGTGTTAGCCCTTCCACCACTGCCAAATGCAATCACCTCTCTGACAGTGACAGGAGTTGTAACTCCAGCCTCCAGCTGCATAGGATATACCTTATTTTCTGCTCATCCTGGGTCTGAATACACCCCTCATCACTGTTTTGTTAACATACTGGTTCTCTTGCCATGCTGTCAGGAGCCCAGCTCAGGCCTGACTGATTCTTCACATGCTGATTGTTTTGTTGTGACTAGAGATTGCTTGCAAGAGGAGCTTGGAAATTTCATTCTAAGAGGCACAGTGCACAAGGTTCTTGTTACTTACTTTTGTGGCAAACTGCCTTAGAGAAACAGCAGGTCCTTGGGTTGAGCAGAGAATGCAGTATGTTTCCATTATTTGGAGAACTAATAACCAGCTCTGAGGTTGGAGGCATTTGTCTGGGACGAGATTAATTAGCTGATTTAGTACTGTCATATGCAAAATATCTCCTTCTGGCTGATGCTATCAGCTGCAGTAAGTTTTGACCATCTCTGCAGCTGTGGAGAACAGGGCTGTCCTGAGGCTTATAGTTGATGTGAGACCTGGATTTTAAAGCAGATAATCCTTCAGTTGTTGCAAGTGAGATTTCAAATCTTATAAACCTCTTCCCTGATTCACTTCTTAGTTTGGTCATAGAACAAAGCTCTCAAGGTGAAGGCAGTGCGTGAAAGGCACTTCAGTTCTAAGGGTTTCATTTTCCTTTGGATGACAAAAGACAATCAGCTTTAAACCTCAGTGTTACATCTTCCTGTAATACGGAGATGGCAGTGGAATTACAGAGATAAAGATAGACAGATCTTTAGACTAGGCTTCTTTCCCATGGGTTGGCAAGAGCTGTCACAAACTACTCCTGATGAACTTGTCCAACCTGTTTTTAGTGTCCATAGGATAATCCAGTGATTGAGGTGTTAAAAGCATGCAAGGGAATCTGTCTCAGTGTTTGACAGTGTCTATTCTAAAGCATGCTGTCTCTCCTAACAGTATGACAAACTTGTAGGGGCTCCATTTCTAAGAAATTTTTATTTTCATTTTCAGATCATGTCACCATAAAGCTTATAGTGCGTTTCCATGACATCTTCATTGCTTCTGTGGACTTCTCTTTCTATGACTGTGCTGCAGTGGCCCTGCTGTGGAAATCGGCACCGTGAGCACCTGCTTTTTCTCTTCTGTAGTTTCAGGGAGGGTGGCTGTCCCTTTCTGGGTCGTCCTGTCTCAGCAGCTGCTTTTCTGTCATTCTTCCAGGTGCCAGAAGTGTGTCAGCAGTCTCTGGGGATGTAACTGGTGCATCCAGCAGCACCTCTGCACCCACAAAGCAGCCTGTGAGGAAGGAACCATTATCTACAATGAAAGGGTGCGTCTCCTGCTCAGCCCTAGTCCTGTGTGATCTCACAGCCTCAGTGAGTCAGGTATCTTCTCAGGTAAAATAGCAGCTGTCAGTCACATCAAGCAAGGAGGTGAGCTGTTGGAGCAAAGAGGAGCTCCCCTTGGAGCAACACGAGGCTCTGCATACCTGATACTACAGTTTTCTGGAGAATTGCTGTCAGATGAAGCAGCTCACTCTTGTCCTGGGGCTATGCAGCCAGTGTTGTCAAAGTGGAGGGACAAGAGCAAGCTAGCAGGGAGGCTGCAACTGGGGAGGTGGAACAGAGGCCCAGTTTGTGGCTGCCACAGGTGGCCTTAAATTTTTGTGGAGGATGAAGACTAGCAGACCTCCCTCTGAGAGGAGGCCAGTGCAGGCATCTGTGGGTAGATGGAGTGTTGCTGGCTTTTCTGCACTGTGAATGTTTCCCAATCCTATCCCAAAAGATGGCATAAGATATAGCTCTTATTAAAATCCAGAGGGTGAAGCAGCCTCTTGTCTATGGGAAGTCATACGCAGTGTTTTTCTGCTTGAGTTTTATTCTGTTTCATTTCTTTCCCTCTTCTCATCCCACCATGTTGTTTTTCTCTAGGCCCAGATCCCAGCCTCAAGTGTGTATCCCTCTTCAGCTGCTCCCCTCACCAAGTCCTCTACCATGGCCCCCACCATGGCCACAAAACCTGTCACCACCCCTGTGCATGTGGGCCCGAGCACTGTGCCCCACACAGAGCCTGTCCACGTCACGCTCTCCGCAGCCTCGGAGACGACAACGGAGCCTGCACAGACCCCCAGCTACACCTACCTGACCCTCTCCACCGAAGCCACCTCTCTCCAGGCTGCCACAGAATCCCTGCTGCCACCGCCAGCAGACAAACCTGCTGTCACTGTGCCAGAGACAACTTCTCCCGCTGCATCTGTCCTCTCGAGCCCATCTAAAAACGTGGATCACGCAGCCTTGCCCACTGAAGGGCCAGCCACAGCCCAGGAGCCCCGGCACACAGACCGACCCACCACCCTCGGGGGTAGCTCTCTGCACACGTCTGCAGTGGCAGCAGTAACACCTTCCCCTCATGTCACGAATTTCAAGTGGCCTCCAAGTCCTTTTCCTACCACAGAGGCACTGACATCTGCCATCCCATCTCCCCAGACCCCCAGCCAGGTACCAGGGAGCCCTGTTGCCTCTGATGACTCTCCTGGATTGCCAGGAACTGAACTCCCTGTTTCAGAGCTCCCAACATCAGCTCCCCCACAGTGGCTGCTGGAGGAAGGCACAGAGCTCCAGGACACAGAGGACTGGATGGATTTGCTGCAGGCTGAGAATGACACATCTCTTTTCTCTGCTTCTACTCTTCTGTCGGGTGATGGCGATTCTTCAGAGAGGGATGTTCCTGACTTTGCCAGGATCTTTCACCCTGACCTCGATTATCAGTATGATGCCCCTGAGTTTTGGGAGGAGGTAAGTTGCTGGGCTTTTGTAATTCACAGTCTAGGGCTGTAACTCTTCGAAGTTTTCTTACAGATTGCCAGTCTAGTATTTCAGCACACAGGAGAGGTTGTGTCCTGTGGTTTTTTTTCAGAGTGAAGAGCCTAGCTGGGGTCCAAATGCATGTCCCTGTGTGCAGGGAATCCAGGGATCTTCGCTGTTTCCAGTCAATGTGGCAAGGAAGATAACCCTGCTGGGAAAGAACTTCCACCTCTATCAGGTAGTCAGCTCAATGCCATCACCATCAAGAAATTACATTAGTGCGGGACATTGTTTGGGCAACCTAGCCACTAGACTGCTAAAAATATGTGTAAGATACAGTTGTGACACTGCCTGGGTTTCTCCTAGAGGAATAACCTATTTCTGTGCATAAAGAATTCCATAGCTGGATGTGTTGGTGTGTAGGAGGTCACCCAGAGAAAGGGAGGGTACAGGTGTGCACCAAGCTGCTGGAGAAGATCTGCATGTATTTGGATTAAATTGCACCTGTGCTGCACTGTAGATGGTAGTTCTTGGAATAACTTTCTGTTGAATCTGTCCTGTTTGGTTGTGTCTCCATAAGCTAAAGACATGTCATCTGTTCCCTTTCCGTTCTGGCATGCTCATGCTAATGTGGCTATTCCTGCCATACCTGAAACTTCTGCAGTGGAGAAAACCACCCTTGACAGCTGTTTCTTTGGTGTGCCTCTGATAAAAATTCTCTTTGTTTCTCAAGACAGAAGATGATTTAGTAACCTTTGACAAACAAACAACTCGGAACATGCAGCCCACAGTCTGATTGTTACTTTATACATTAAACCTGACATACTGCACTGCTCAGAGGAGCAGAGCTGGTTCCAGAGAGATGCATATCTAGCTTTTTTACAGGAAGTACCTAAGCAATTCAGTGGAAGGTTTACAGGAAAGAGACAGGGAGGAGAAATAGTCACAGCATAGAGAGCCCTTGAATATATGATAGAGTTGGCATAACAAGGGGCATGAGAGGAACACACCACTGGCTTGGTGGCCTGGTGAAAGGTGCTGAGCTGGAGAGGCAGGAGGACACTTATGCAGCCCAAAGCTCTGTGTCACTGAGAAATGGTGCCATGTGTCTCCTTCTGCAGGACCAGCAGTGGGACTATGAGTGTGTCTTGAATTTGGAGGGGAGGACAGTGGTGATGGAAGCTTATGTGGAAGGAGAAGAAACAAACAAGTCCCTCTGTTATATCACCTGCCAGATGAACCAGGTGAGTGCTGGGATTACTGTGCCATTTCACAGTTCATACAGGGGCTGGTTTTGCCCAGCAAAAGAGTAGGATGGAAGGCAAACTCTAGGGAAAGGAGCATATTTTGCATAAGTATTTGTAGAATATTTAGCACTCCAGGGCCCTCAGCTGTGATGCTGCTGCCTGCCAGTACTGGTACCTTCAGCCTTAGGAAGATGGTGCAGTCTGAGCCACATGACCTGTTGCTGTACTGGCTGTAGCAGGGGATGGTGCTGTCTCTGAACTGGCCAGCACAGTGCCACTCCTGCTTTAGCTTGAGGCACTGTTGTTTGTCATTCTCTGCATCATGACTTCTATGATGATTGTTCTTTTGTGAGAAGAAAAATGCTGTTAGTACTGATATTGTCCTTGGTGATAGAAGCAAGCCTGTGGATTGTAAGATTATCAGGGAAAATTAAAACAGACATGTACACTTCTGGATGGTGTGTGAGTTTTACTTAAGGCAAGATTTGCAAGCAGAGATGTTATTTTTAGTTCACAAACCCATATAGTTAAGGGAGAAGAACAACACAGGCTCTTGTGCACATGAGCCCTCCAAACCAATTGTGATCTTGCATCTTCAGCTTTACTGAAATTACATAAATGCCAGCTTGAGCAGCTTTCTGAGCCGGTAGATAGGAATTGGCCACTTAGGAATGCAGTTAGGAAGTTAGACAAGTATTGTTGTGAGCACACACTTGGTTTTCAGTGTTCATCTTAGTGAACCAAAACCTGCTAGTCTTTCTAGAGCAGAATTGTGGCTGTGAACCAGTGAGGACAAGACTGTGCTGCCACTGCCCCAACTAACACTGCCTTGCCTGCATGCATGGAAGCTCCATGTAGGCTGTGCCATGCACTATTCAGTATGGATGCTGATGCTTCTTGCCTATTCCACTGGTTTGGTTTTGCCTCTGTTAAGTCCCCTTTATGATCTTTGTCTTTGCAGTACAGTTACACAGTACCTCAACTCGAATTCAACGCTATGGTGTTTGTACAGAGGCGACAACACCTGCGAGTGGACAGTGCTGCAGATCTTCATGGTAGGAGTGCAACACCTTCCCACAAAAAACACAGCAGATGAGGTGGAAGGGAATTGAGAAATCCTCAAATGAGGCTTTTGGTACCTGTGGTAGTCCTATCACAGGAAAACTGAGGAAAACAGAGCTTCACTTCTGTCACTTGTCACAGGGCAGGAGGAGGAGTGGGGTCTGTAAAAGACGCCAGGTTACTGGGTTATACGTGCCCTATGGGGATGTTTGCAGATACCTCTGAATTTTTTTCCTTTGCAGTGACTTTTTACAACTGCTCTGTGGGACACACTGATTGTAGCCGCTGCCAAACAGCTGACTCAAAGTACAACTGTGTGTGGTGTGGAGGTGACAACCCCAGCTGTATCTTCAGGGGGTCTTGCACGGAAGAAATTGAAGACCTGTGTCCAGCACCTCTCATTCACTCTGTGAGTAATTTGCTCACTGGTGTACTGCACACAGGGCAAGGAGGGCTCCATTCTGCAGTGGAAATGAAAGGCCTGTGTACTCAGAGTGCTAACAGTGCAGCTCAATAATTTATTGACCTTCTGAAGAGGAAGTTCAAGTGGGGACCCTCAGTGTTGTGAGGATTCTAGACTGTTGTGCTGGGCTTTCGGTTTGCTAGTAGAGACAGTGGGGAACGATTCATTCGTATCTCAGTTGAAACTGGCACACCAGAATCATTCAGGAACTGGGAAAGGGTCCACAGGATGGATCCTCCAAAAGTCCTGAGCCAGACCCTGAAACAGGTTGGCCCAACTAAGCCTGGGGCAAAGGAGGGTAAAACCTAATGATCGCAGCAATGATAGGAAAGGTATGACAGGTTACCGGAATTAATTATTTTTGTCTGTTTATTTTAAATGTTTCTTGCTAACTGCCACATGACAAGTGTCTGTAGCCATGTGTCCCTTTTGCTGTCAGCTTGTCCTCCCTCCAGTGGCACACAACATCCATGTGCTGCATCTTGTCTTAGTTTACCTTGGATGCTGCTCAGGGACAGAGCTTTGACGTCTGTGCGGCATGCAATTCATTGTTGTCCTGATGCTGAGGGGGGAATGGTGCTTGCTGCTTCAATACTAGTAACATGTATTGGCTTGTGCATTCCCACTCTTCAGCAGAAATGCCCTGTGACATGGTCAGCATGTTGATGGGAAGGCAAAGCAGGGCAGTCTTTGCCTTCTAAGTGGACTATCACCTCTGGGTGGGGACTGCTGGCAACAGCAAGGTATGGGAAGGAAGGCTCCAACTGTGGTGTTCTTTATGGCCTTTCTTCTGATGAGGTTGCATCCTGGGACTAGTCCAAGCCAGTAAAAGGAGTCAACAGCAGTGACCTGAGCAGGCAGAGTTTGCAGCAGGGCAGTTGAAGGGCCCTGTGCTGTAGATCAGTCACCGGACTATGGAGGTTGGAGGTACTGTGACATTTACACGTGCGCGGGTGTCTTTGCAGGTGTACCCCCTGTCTGGACCAGTGGAAGGTGGCACTAGAATCACCATCACTGGCTCAAACCTCGGGCAGAAACATCAAGACATTGCAGAAACTGTCACTGTTGCAGGAATTCCCTGTGCCGTAGATGCTCGAGAGTATGAGATCTCTAGCAGGTAGAGTATCTGTGAAACCTCCTCCCAGAGGCAGGCGCTGGCTTTTCCCTTGGCTGCTGACCCAGCCTGAGATGTCTTTGCCCTTGCTGTAGTAGGTGTTGAGCCCTGCCCATTCCCCAGGGAGTGCCCTGAGTAAGGTCACTGTGTGAGTAATTGCTCAGGCAGTGACCCTAGAGAGATAAGGTTGTGTACAAGGCAACAGCCAAACAGTGGTGTCATATTCCAACCACGCTGCCCAGACAGAGCCCACAGTCAGGTCAGGGAGTTGTGGGCTCAGAACCCTGCAGTTTCATGGGTGTCTGGATTTGCCACAGGGAGATTTCAGTAAAGCAACGGACATGGCTTGTGCAAGTGTCACTGATAAGGAAATAGCCTGACCATGTTAACACATGAGGATGGGAACGCATGGTTGGAAGCACACCCCTAGACTGTCAGTCTTCACTTTGCTAGCGAGACTTCCCCCCCAGGAACAAACTCAAAGAGAAGACCATCTCAGCCAGGGACAGATGAGGGTGTCCTGGTGGGCCCAATGCCACTCTTCTGGTGGCCGGGAGTGTGTGACAGGTCACACAGTGCTTGTAAAAGTAGTGGCAAGGAGAAGGATGAGAAGCAGAAAGACCTGTCCTGCTGAATCCAGCTCATGTCAGTGATAGAGAATTGCGCAGCTGGTGTCTGGCCAGGGCAGAACTAAATAACAAAGCAGCAGTTAGGAGTTAAGAGGTATGAATGGGGGATAGCTAGTAAGCATGGAGAAAGGGATATTTGTGTAGTTGGCCTGTGGCAGGGCATGTAGGTGGGAGCTTTGGAGAAGGGAGGGAGAGGAGCCAAACCAGCAGGAGAAGAGGAGAGCAATTGTGAGTAACCTCTTATCAGCACTATCACAAACATTTTTTCATTCCATGGTAGCAGTAGTTGTAGCACCCTTCCCTCTAGGAACCAGGTAAGATCCTGCTGGGAATGGCCTGCTGTGTTGAGCAGTGTTGTCCTGTCTGTGCAATGTTTGTCTGGATCCGTCTGCTTTCTGTTTTCATCCTAGAATTAGGGCATCATCTTTCTGGGGTCAGCACTGTCTGTGTTCTGTATCTGTAAATCACGTGGCGTCACCGGGTCTTGGCTTGGACTACATTGCCTAATCCTGAGCTTCTTTAGTTGAGGGGATATAGCTGTGAACCTGGAACCTGCTCCTGAGCAAGGCCCAGACAAAATTAATCTCCTGCTTTGCAGGAAGGCTTGGAAGTCTCCTGCAGAGTAGCTTTTCTGTTAGCAAATCAGTGCTGTAACATGGGATTCCTTGCTGCTCTAAATACAGTTTGACTTTTCACCTTGTCAGCATCTCCCATATCAAATTATGTCTGGAAAAACGGCTGGGAAGAATGGTTGGTGCAGATCAGGGGATCTGGCTAGTTGCAGAGGCCACTGGCTGAAGATCAGTGACAGCTAAACCCAGGTCTTGAGTCTTCTCCTGCATCTGACACAGCACTAACGTGTGGATTGACCACTGCTGGCCTGAGATCCCTCCAGATGTGACTGATTTTGATCAACTCTGGACAATAGAAGAGTTCTTGGACCCTGTGCATCTGTGACACAGTGGGCTTCATGCTGTCTGTCCCAGAAAGAATAATCTTAGATAGGATAGGCCTGTTTGGAACTGGTCCCTGCTTTTTTCTGCTGCACCTAACTCAGCTTTTTTAGAGGTGTTTCTCAATGTTTGGTTGCATATTCTGAGCGTGAGATAAGGCTGGAGGAAGGGAGCTGTGGTTGCTAGATGTTTTTAGGACATGCTGCTGTGGATGCAGCTGCCCTTGTTCTCCCCTGGTGTGACTCTGCTCTTGGATTGTCCTGCAGCATCGTGTGCGTCACTGGCGGGAGCTGGACAGAGAGGTTTGGGCATATCGTGGTGGAAGTGCCTGGAGGAGGTCGTGGAGTTTCTGGGCACGTTTTCACCTATCAGGTAACATAACGTTAATATCTCCCCTGTTTTGCCAGTATCTCTGCTAAATGGCTGTTTATTGCATGAACTTACAGGACTCTACAAGGCACTTGCTGCTGGTATTTTTATCTGATTTTTCTGCTGCTTGTGTTGTGTAGTGTGGTGGGATTTTTTTGGTTTGTTTTGTTCCTCCCTCACCCCCCTTTAGATTATAAGAACATCTGTACTGGGTAATACTAAAGATCCTGTAGTCTAGTGATTTTATTTCTTTTTTTGACAGTGGTGACTGTTAAATACTTAAAGATACCCTGTATTTTTCCTCTGTATTTCCAATTTGAAGATTTTTTTTATTGATGGCTTAACATCTTACTAAGACTTCTGACTTTCCTTTTGTTAATATGCAAATTGCTGTTTGAACATGCCTTTAGCTTCTGACCTTCAGCAGTTGGTGGCAGTAAGTCGAGAATTCCTGTGCATTGTGTGGAGAAATGTTTCCTATAATTTTTAAACATGTTTCTGATAACTTTTTGGTGTCTTAAACCCAAGATGAAATAATATTTAAGTAATTTTTAAATACAATTGCTCCTTTTTCTTTCTGTCTGTGCAATTTACAAGTTATGTATTTAGTTGCATGTCTCCCTCTCCCATGGGAACGGGAAAGAGATCCTGAAAAGTCTTAAGCTCTTCCATTTTTGGCTCGACATAACCATTTTATGTATTAGATTATGCTTGTTGCTCTTCTCTTGGTTATCACATTTAGAGACTAGCAATGGTGTACATGTTTGCTTTTTATCCTGTAGTCTCCCTCTTCCTCCTCACTTCATGGATCCTGCTTTTTGTTTGTCAGCAGTGACGTACTTGTGTCACTCTGCCTGGTTTCTCTAAATTTTGCTGCAGTTCCTCAGTGGTACTAAGTTGTTTTTTTTTTGTTACAGCACAGATCTCAACACAAATTCTTAGGGCTCTCTGCTGTTAATCTCCTCATCTACTAGGCAAACAGACAATTTATTTGCTACCTTGTTTTTCCTAACCTGAGTTATTAATCCAATTACTGATCTGAACAATCCCTTTGAACTGTTAATCCTTGGGTTTGTGTGTGAGGCTCACAGCTCTGCTGTTTGCAGCATCCATATGCCTTTGGCAGTCTGCGGAAAGGTCCTTGATTCCTGGTTCTTGCTGGTGTGATTGATCCCTTCTCTGATCCATAAAGTGGCTGCTGGAGCATACCTGAGGCCTGCCTGTGATTTGGGTCTGTAACTTCCATTTTCAGAGCATTGGAGGACACTGAACACATTCTGCTGTTTTCTTTCTTTGTCTTGTCTTTTGAGGTCCTTGTCACTCACTTCCCTTTTATTTATTTTTTTTTTCCTCCCTCTTCTAGAATCCAGAGCTGAAATCCATTGTTCCAACTCAGGGCCCCAAAGCAGGAGGAACCTGCCTTACCCTTCTGGGCTCGAAGCTGCTGACTGGGCATCCTAACGAGATCAGTGTCCTGCTTGGAGACCTCCCTTGTCAAATGTAAGATCAGAACTTGCCGATGTGCTGGCCATACACTGCCCTGTGTCCTTCCCAGAGCCTCCCAGGGTGTGATGCTGCCTGGAGCAGCTGGAGCTCTGCTTTCCACTGTGTTCCAGGGGATCTTCCCCTTGAGGGTCATGGCAGCAACCTCAATCATCCTAGATTCCGGCCCACCTCCCCTGGATGTGAGCAGTGCTGCACACCTCTGTTCTGCTTGTCCCCTGACAGGACTGTAACCCATCCTGACACTCTGCTTTTGCTGGTGGAGAGCTGCAGTTGGCTCCTGCAGCCTAATCCCAAGAGCTGCTTGTTCTCTTGCACCATGGGACAATGACACCTGCCTCACCTCACTACTGGTGAGAAGGTGCACATGCCTTGGTAGCATGTGTCCAGTCCCTTCAGTCTGGACAGTGACTGTACCTGCTTTTTGTCCATGTGCTGCTCGTGACAACTGGCCAGCAATTATTGCTTGCACAGATAAGGCACAAGAGCTTTCAGCATGAGATTTAGGAAAATAGCAGAAGAGGTTTGCAAACTCTCTGCAAAGAGAAAGGCACAGTACTATAAAATCTGTCTCTGCAGTGGCTGTGTTAATCCCTTGTTCTTCCTTGTCTCTCCAAGCCTCTCTGAGATGACAGAGGATCAGCTGGCATGCCAGACGAGTCCCAGCAATGTGTCCACAGAACTTCCAGTCACCATCAAATATGGGGAACAAGAGCGGAGATTGGAAGGGTCCCTCTTCAGATATACTCTCGATCCCAACATCACTTTTGCAGAGCCACCTAAAAGCTTTCTCAGGTAGAAAGAATGAGTGTCCCTTCCCCGGGGCAGTGTGCTGGGGCTGCAGCACCAATGGCATCTCCATGAGTGGCACTTCAGGGTAAAGCAAGGCTTGTAAGAATGAGCATAAACAGAAGGGTGGGAGCATGGACAAAATGGAGCTAAGGAATAACAGGGGTCAGATCAGCTACTTCTGTCTTTCAGTGGAGGAAGAGTGCTCAGAGTTCACGGATACAACTTGGATGTTGTACAGAAACCAAAGATCCGAGTTACAGTTTCTCCATCTGAACGCCGGCGCCGAGGAGTGGGGCGATGGCGCAGGATCATCCCAGACTCTGAGTGTTCTGAGGATTCTCTGTGCAGCATCCAGCAGGTAGCACAGTACTCAGTGGGGATGTGGGTGCGCAAGGGTTGATGTTTCACCTCTGAAGAGGTGGACTTTCTGTCCCTAGGCCGTTTTTCCTCCCACCACTTGCTGTTATCTGCTTGGATTGTACCAGAAGTCTTGGCCCCTCTGCCAGACTGAGAGGTTAAGCACTTTCACAAACATTTCCATGGGCTGGATCTGCCTCTGCTTAGAGATGTGCAGTATTGTGATATGGGACAGAAATAGCAAGGCAACAGTGTGGAGATAAAGGAATCTACATCTGAGCCAGAGAGCTTGTGTGACTCAGTATGTCTGTGCTTCAGATTCTTCCTTTTGCATATCTCAGTCCATCCCAACAGTTCCTGGGATCTCTTTCACTCTGAGATACAAAACCAGGCATTGAAATTACCAGTGCCACAACCATTTTCTGCTCTCCTGCTGCCAGTCTGCTGAGATGTGTCATTACAGAGGTATTGATGTGGTCACCAGGGTCACAGAGCATGGAGCTGAATTTGCAGAGGTAGAGGGCAGTTTGGCAGCCCAAGTACAAGAAGGGTTTGCACTATTAGTGCAAATGATGAAGGGCTTGCTGTACATAAATGTGCTCCTGATGCCCATGCAGCAATAACAGTTGGTTTTATCAATGTTCTTAGGAAAGATTTGTGGCTGCAGGGCAGAAAAAAAAAAGACTGTTATACTTTCACCAAACATATAAAACATATCCGATCAGGCACGGGAACACTTTCACAGAAGCATTCAGACTGGGAAAACAGCCTTGCATTGAAGGTGTTTGGTCCTACTCTCTCAGAGCAGGGAAATCTAAAGCTGGTCTCTCTACAGACTTTGCTGCCAGGGGAATGTCAGAGCTGATTCCCACTGCTGAGACCTTCCAACAAAACCGGTGCTATGAAAGCTTTCCTTTAGAGGAACATGGGGAATTCCTCAGATCTTGGATTTTTCCCTTCTACAGTTCAGCAGAGTTCTTCTGGCATTTCTCCAGATGAGAAGAATGCAGACTGGCCCCAGATTGCACGGGGTGGAAAGTATTGCCAAGCTGCAGGAGAAGGATTGGTGTTCTATTACTGACACTTTTTTTTGCCTTTTCCACTTAGTTTGAAGAACCATGTCTTGTTAACTCTTCCTACCTGATACTGTGCAAAACTCCTGCCATTAACCTGCTGTTGAGGAGTGTCCATATCAAACTGGAATTTATTCTGGATAATCTGAGCTTTGATTTCAACTCACTGCATCCCATGCCCTTCTCTTATGAAGTCAACCCCATCCTAAAACCATTGAATGCTGAGGATCCTGTCAAACCATATCGTCACAAGCCAGGAAGTGTCATCTCTGTGGAGGTAAGACAAAAGCCAGCTGGAATTAATGTTCCTTGTATGAAGTTTTAAGTAGGTGTCATGCAGTATCCGAGATTTTTTAACCATTTGACAGGTTACAGCCTGTCACAGCACATCTGCTTTGGCCTATGAGAAATCGTACATAAGAGGAGGAAAAAGAATGGATCAAAAAAAGCCTCTTGAGTCTATAAATCATTGTTAGGGGCTTCATAGGGCTTGTGGAAGCTTCTGTGGTTTGTTTTCTGGGGTTTTTTTAATCCTAATAAACTATTTGTATATGAGATATGAGTACTACCTTATCCCCACATCCTAATCTCAGCTGCTGACTCTGTCATAACTACTTCAGTTTCCTTTAGTACTTCTAAAGTACTTAGGAGTAAAAGAATCCTGCCAGTAAGGAAGACCTGTTACTAAGCAAAGGCAGGAAAATCACTCATTAAAGATGATACAGAAGACCACAGTGGCTCATACTTTTACTCTACATGCAAAAAAGAAAATTCTCTGAGGTATTGCTTTTGTATGGAAAGGTACTTTTCCATCCAGTACTCTTAAAGAAAGTAATGGCTGCAGCTGTAGGTGCAGATTCTTCACATGCTCTCTTTTTGCCTATGGGTAAAAACTGTGAGGATGTAAGAGCCTAGAAATGTCAAGACCACTGCCATTGGAGTTGAATGCATCTTGGAGATGTAGGGCAGTTTGAGAAGACTGGAAGAGAACTTTAAAAGACAAGGAGGATGATCTGCCAGCCTGTCGGGATACCCTGACAGAGCTCTGGGCTTAGAAAGCATTAAAGCATAAAAATGTAATTAACATCAGCCAGCACGGTATTATTAAAAAAAGAAAAAGTCTTAATCCCCCAAAATTAAAGCAGATAGGAGAAATAGCACAGATATGTTACGCTTTTGAAAGGCATTGATTGACTCACCTGAGTGTGCAGGTTAACTGACATGAGACTACCTTTTTAAAAATACAGTGAAGAGCTGAGCTTAGCTGTGCTGTGGCTGAAGAGCCTTAAGAGGACAGGCTATTTATAACTGTACTTATGCAGCATGCTACAGGTCCTAAAACTAAATCCAAATCATGCAACTGAATTTTTTAGCTTACAAAATGAACTCCTGCAGCCAATCCAGATGTGACCCTAACCAGAGAAGAAAAAAGACTGCTTTCATTCCATGGTGTTGGTCTCCTCCATCTTCTCTGAAGCCATGGCAATGCATAATTGTTTTTTCCCTGATCTCATGTGCTGTCCAAATATATTTCAGGGAGAAAACCTAGATCTGGCTATTTCAAAGGATGAAGTTATGGCTATGATTGGGGAAGGAATCTGTGTGGTGAAGACACTCACAAGGAATCACCTGTACTGCGAGCCCCCCTCGGAACAGCCGGCTCCACGGCACCGCACCAAGCGGGAGGGCACGGACCTGCTCCCAGAGTTCACGGTAGGGAATCGGCACCACTGCCAGAAATCCTGTCATTTCTTGAAGCATGTGCAAGAAGTGGGAGTGGGATGTGAAGTTAGGAAAGGTAGAAGCCCTGCTGAGGGACAGGGGAGGTAATGGGGGTGGCAAGGAACTCCTGTTGTTCTCAACTTCTACTCTTAAAAGCTAAAGCTGCCTAAAAGTGAACAGTATAGTTCACTGTGCTGTGGGACAGCTCTTCTGGGGAGCTGTGTGCCCCCTGTGCTCATTCTGAAGAAGCCCTGTGGCTTTGTATTTCATTCCTGCACAGAGGAATGGAATAATCATGGGAAATGCTTTCTTCTTACAGGTTCAGATGGGAAACCTGAACTTCCTCCTGGGCCGAGTGCAGTATGACACCGAGAGCCAGCTCACCTTCCCGCTGGAGGCACAGATTGGTTTGGGTGTTGGCGCATCCTTTGTGGCACTGATCGTTCTGGTCATCGTCTTCATATACAGGTAAAAAGTTCCTCACAATGCTTTTCAGTGGATGTGACCAAGCATGTACATTTGGGGCCTAAACAAGGTTACAGTTTTCTTTATTTTATGCCAAATTCTGAGCCCCTAGTGGTGCTAGATGTGGGAGGCATGTTGCACTGCTAGTCACAGCCTGCACTGTAGTACATTCAGAATCTAATGGGTGCTTCAAAAGACACATGGAACACTGTTCAGTATCCTGCAAAGATGATGCTCTGTAGAAATTGCCTCAACACCAACTGCCCTGGAGTCTTTGGCAGCAGCACAACGGTTGGCAAGGACAGTCCCTGGGCTAGTGCCACCAGGAACAATTTTGCTTCTTATTGCAGGAGGAAGAGCAAACAGGCTCTGAGGGATTACAAGAAAGTTCAAATCCAGCTGGAAAATCTGGAAACGAGTGTTCGGGACAGATGCAAAAAGGAATTCACAGGTCAGTCACTGAGCTCCTGGGTTCTTGCAGCTTCAGAGAAACTTGGAGAACCACCCTCAGCCCCACCTCTCTTCCCGTTCCTGTGTACTTGTCTGCGTAGTTCAGAGCAGGCAATAGTTTATCCTGTGCCAGTGCACAGAAACATAGAGCCAAATTCATCCTTTTTTCATTCTTTAATTCAGAGCACAGTGATTTATACAGATGTCTCTCATTCTCCATTTCATCCTTCCTACTCAGATGAAGAGCTAAAGTCAAGACAGCACACTTGGAGGGATCTTACGGACAACTATTACCCCAGTCTTTGTGTAGCGCAAGTTGAATTGCAGCCCATGTTCTGGCCTTGCAAACCTTGTACTTCAGCTCTTTACAGCTGTAGGAGACCTTGGGCTCTTGAAACTGTGCAGGTGACTGAGACTGTAATCCCCAACTAATGTGTGAAGGAGCGAGGAGCAGGTCTTTAATACTCTGTCTTTGCTGTAGGTAATGCCTGTAACCACAGATGTGTGCTGAATAGTGGCTTCCTCTTTATAAAATTGGAAGCCAGCTCCTGGTTGGAACCCTCCTCATGCTGTTCTTCCTGCCTAGTCTAGTTTTAAATGTTCTAGCAATGAGACCCCAATACGCCTCTTCCTGACAGGGAACATCCTTCCTCTTTCTCAGTCCCATGCTGCTGGCCCTGGTTCCTCCACTTACCTCATGCTTTGCACCATCAGTTGAGATCACGTTAGTTGTGCCATCCTCATGGGCATTTTCCTTTCCCTCAGACCTGATGACTGAGATGATGGACCTCACAAGTGACCTTGTGGGCACAGGGATCCCCTTCCTGGACTACAAGTCCTATGCAGAACGCATTTTCTTTCCGGGCCACCGTGAGTCACCACTGCAAAGGGACCTTGACATCCCTGAGTGCCGGCGGCAAACAGTGGAGCAGGGCTTGGTCCAGCTCTCCAACCTCCTCAACAGCAAGCTCTTTCTCACCAAGGTAATGTCCCTTTCTCTGCTGACAGCCTGCTGTGAGGCCAGAGCCATGGCACTGGCAGCGGGAAGTGGGCAGTGTCTGTTAAGGTTCATTCCTTAATAGTTCCCTGCACCACTTCTTCCAAGAGCCAGCAGCTGTGACCGCTTTATTTTCAGCAGATTCACACACTGGCTTATCTCTCTCCCCACCAGTTCATCCACACTCTGGAGATCCAGCGCACTTTCTCTCCGAGAGACCGGGCCTATGTGGCATCACTGCTCACGGTGTCACTGCATGGGAAGCTGGAGTACTTCACTGACATCCTCAAAACACTCCTGAATGACCTTGTGGAGCAGTATGTGGCCAAGAACCCCAAGCTGATGCTGAGGAGGTGAGTGAGCCAGCCATGACCCTACTGGCAGCTACCTGAGGGGACAGAGCCTTTCTGCCCAGCTGGCAAGCTCTGAAAGGCTCTGCCAAGTCTTCTAATCCCACTTTGCTATTTAGAGGTCCCTAGGTTCGCAGTCATGCCATGTTTGGAAGCTAAACTGAGATACCTCTCATGTTTAGATCCCCAATAGCCTCCTCTCTGGTCCATCCTTCTGACCTGAACACATTTTCCTTGTGTGAGACCTACCAGAGGCTTCCCACTGTTCCCTGCTTCTTGTCTCTCCAATTCTGTAATTTGGTGCCTCCTTCAGGCTGACAAGTGCTTCTAGTAAGTGATGTCAAAAGCATTAACCTTGCTGGTCTCAAAAGTCTTTTTTTTCCCTCTCCATTCTGTATCATGATTTAGTATGCTCTTCTCTTAAAGGGAGTGATCTCTACCTCCAAATCTCCCCCTGTTCTGCACCACATTTCTGTGACTAACCTGATGCTCTCTTTCAGGACAGAAACAGTGGTAGAGAAGCTGTTAACCAACTGGATGTCCATCTGCCTGTACACATTTGTGAGGGTGAGCTCTTTGTCCCGTTGTGGTGTAGAGGGGCCAAAAGAGGAGAGACAGGCACAGCTTTGCTTTGTGCCTCACTTGTAGTTGAAATAGTGCCAGGATCACCCTGTATTTCAGGGTGAGGAATGATGACTGGGCTGCTCACTGGGAACAGGGATGCTTAAATCAGCATTAATACCACTTGTTATTTCCAGGATGTGTCACCGGGTCATGGAGGCCTCAGTGCAGCTCCTTTATCTTGAAACACAGGCCACAGGCTCCCATCTGTGCATGGGAGGACAGATGCTGGTCTAATTCCTTTTCTGGTGGGCGGGGTGGGAGCAGGGGCAGAGTCTCTCAGATTAGTGGCACAGAGGCAGAACAATGCCTTGGTCTTGTGCATCTCTCTGGTAACTGGACAGTGCACTTTTCCTGTGCATGAAGCAGGAGCTGTTGGCACAGGCTCTGTCTTTGCCTACTGTGACTCAGCTGCTGTATCCTCAGTCCTGCTCAATATCCTTGTTTCCAAGCCTGGGGCTCTGCAGGGAGGAGCAAGCTGAATTTCTCTCCTTTCTTTCCATGCCAGGATTCTGTCGGGGAGCCCCTTTACATGCTGTTTCGAGGAATCAAGCACCAGGTGGACAAAGGGCCAGTTGACTGGGTGACAGGGAAAGCCAAATATACCCTGAATGACAACCGTCTCCTGAGAGAGGACCTGGAGTACCGCACTCTGGTAAGCACCAGATCTTCTGTCCTCTCTGCTGCAACAGGGCTGAATGTCTGTGGTCCCATAACCAAGGCACAAATGCAGCATCCTGCCACTGTCTCCTGAGAGCCAGGTTTGCTCCAGCAGCACAAGTCCGTAGATGATGAAGAGCTCTGCTAAATCAGGCGCTTTTGCCCCAGGCTGATAGGAGCCTTTACCACAGTCATCTGGTGTACGTGCTTTGTCGTGTCTAGAAATAAGGGGATGACGTTACTGATGGCACATCGAAGCTCCTCCCCAATACTGCTGAACTGGCTTCCAACTCTTGACACAAGGCTAAAAACACAAGACTAAGGTGTTTAACATCTGTGATGTTACCTTTTCTGAATCTCCCAGTGAAAGGACTAGCTGTTAGCTTGCCTGAATGCCAGCCATCAAAGGTGTAAATGTGTCAGATGTAATCTTATCAGTTGAGTAGCTGTGACCTTTTCTTCCCCAGACCTTAAATGCTTTGACACAAGCAGGAGCTGGTGCAGGAGGGGCAGAAGACTCTCAAGGGATTTCTGCGAAAGTGCTGGACTGTGACACCATAACGCAGGTGAAGGAGAAAATCCTAGATCAGATCTATAAAGGGACACCATATTGTCACCGGCCAGACCCAGACACCCTGGACTTGGGTAAGCAGAGCTCTTTGGTGACAAAACTCATTGAGGAAGTGAAGGAATGGTGGTTTGCTGTCTGTGCACAGCACCCTGGCACGTGTGACATTTGTCATTCTGTGCTGAGTGTACAGAATCACTGACCAAGGGTCTTGTACTCTGGCTGGACACAACAGGGAAGAGGCTGTAACAGAAAGAGGCAACTGTGGGAAAGAAGCAGTTGGGTTCAGCCTCTTCATTTCATGGTGTTCTTTGCAAGACTTAGACCACAGCAATGGCTTGGGCAAGGGGATAGGAAAAAAGGTATGGAAAATGTGTAGGAGGGGAGGGGGATTTGAGGGCAGTGTAAAGATGCTGTGGGCATAGACTGGCACTTCCTGGCAGTGAAGTCCATGGCAGCATCTCAATAATATATGTCAGGGAGGATTTTGCCCATGGTAGTTAATGAATGGTAGAACTTACATTGGGAGAGAAAACACTCAGTTTTCCCTCTTCTTGATTCTTTGGCTGTTGATGAATAGTGGTGACATTTAGACATGAGAAGATACTGAGGAAACAGCAGCTGATAAGAACTATGGGTGCATATTCATGGTTTGAACCACCTGCTTGAAGAGTCACAATCTGACAGAATTTGTAGGAGCGTGACAGGTGGAATCTGGGAGGCCATGAGGCCACCTGTCCCTGTGCTCAGAGGGGTCTGTTATGTGTCTACAGGACTCTGCATCATTACAGGCACTTGCTCAGGTTATGTTGTCTGTGAAATAGCATAAGTTGAAATAGAAGTTGATGAGGACCAGAGGGTGTGTAATGAGGTCAGCCAGGTTGAAGCAGATGATGCCTCGAATTAGCAGTTAATCCTTTCATTTTCTGTGTTTCAATGGCTGTAGAGTGGAGATCAGGGCTGGCAGGTCATCTGATACTGTCCGATGAGGATGTGACATCTGTCGTTCAAGGAACGTGGAAACGCCTGAACACTCTTCAGCATTACAAGGTCAGAACTCAGTCTGCCATTGCCTTGTCTCTCCTCTCATCCTTCTACTGTCATGCTCTGTGTTCTGGCTCCTGGTCGACCACTGCCAAAAGGCTGGACCTTTCTTGCAGAGCATATTCAAATTAAGTCAGTGCTGTGGCTGCAGTCTGACTTCAGCAAGAACAGCCCTGTCCTTGTCCCATACCTGAGAGGTGGACTTGTTCCAGGCACTTGTTCCAGGTGCCTATCCCTCTTAAGTGTAGGGCTTGGAAGGATAGGCACAAGTTCATACTGCAGTGAAGGTGATGTGCTGGATCTGTTCCTGTTCCAGGCCAGATCTGTTAGCAGGTGATGACGCACTGAACTGCAAAGTACCTTCTAAGAATGGAAAGAGGGATTTTTTTAATTACCTTGCACCAGTGTGTCATATCTTGCACCAGTGTCAGTACCTTGCTGCAACATATTCTAGGTGTGAATGACCTCAGTCCCTGAGTATTATCTTCACTGTACTTTGAACATCAGCTTTTTAATTGGTACAGACAAGATTTTCTCACCCTCAGGAAAGACGGTGATGGTGCTTCAAAATCTCTGTTTCTGTCCCTATTTCTAGTGATGGTACAGCCTGTTTTGGTCTACAAGCACTTGCCTATTGTGCTGATGTGAAACATGCCATTTGTTTTGAGTGTTGTTGTTTTGCTTGTGTACAGGTGCCTGATGGAGCAACAGTAGCACTGGTCCCACGCCTGACCAAGCACATCCACAGGGAAAATCAGGATTACATCCCAGGAGAAAGTGAGTTTGATGTCTTGTTCTCTTAAAATTACTTTAGAGCACTTGCCAGTTAGTGGGGCAAGTCTCTTGCTATAGCCCCAGCTTTATGCTGATATAGAAGGCTGAAATATGCTTTGGACCCTTGTAAGATTGTCAGGAAATGTGAAAGCTTGGTCAGGTGAGGTCAGAGAAAAGCAAAAGTGTGAGAGCGGAGGAAAGCTGAGCTGGGTGTGCAAATGCAGAACAAGCACAGTTGTCTCACTCTCTAGGGCTGAGTGCAGTCTGCAACTTGCAGAAATCTTAACACCCTCAGGTGCTCAGCATGGCCTGAGGGGGGTGATGGGATGCCAGGCAGTTTCCTTACTGCCTGGCAGAGTGAACAACTCCATGGATACTCCTGTGGCATGAAGGACAATAGCCACAGGCTGCAGCTTAAGAGATTCAAATTGGATATGGAACAAAACTTCTACAGCAAAAGGGTGGTTCAACCCTGAAACAGACTACTGGTGTGGTGGGGCATCTCTGTCTGGGGAAGTTTCCAAAACCTTGAAGGTTTTGGGTGGACAAAGGCAACCTGCTGTACTGCTGGCAATGGCTGTACTCTGCAGAAGGCTGGATAGAGGCTTCCAGAGATTCCTTCCCATTTGTGTTTCTGTTATACTGGGAAATCCTGCTTCCTTGGGGCTCACCAAGGTCTACTGTGAGAGAACCAACACTCATCTGTGAACAATTGCTTGGTTTAGAAACACCAATGCTGGAGGATGCAGATGAAGGTGGGATCAAACTTTGGCACCTGGTAAAACCAACAGAAGAGCCAGAGCTTCCCAAGCATCGGCGTGGAAGTTTAAGAGATCGGGAGCGGGCCAAGGCAATCCCCGAGATCTATCTGACACGTCTGCTCTCTATGAAGGTGAGAAGAAGCACAGATTGTGTTGTGCTTGGGGTCTTGCCTTCCTTCATATCCCCCAGCAGATTGCAGGGGTGTGTGTGAAGATGAAGCAATACCCTTTACCTGCAGTGGCTTTGAGTACATTTGAGTCTTCTCTATGTTTTGCTTTGTTCATGAGCTTCTCCCTGACCTCTGTTCCACAAACCACAGAGGCCTCCTTTCTCCTTTGCTCTGCTCCCTTCAGTGGGGGCGGAGTATCCTTGGATGGGTGAGGGGCTGTCACTGGGCAGAAGAAAGTGACTTCTCATCTGTGAGGCCTGGGCTCTCTGCTCTCCTCTGCCTGTGCTGATTCTGTCCTGCTTGATTTTCCATAGGGCACTCTGCAGAAGTTTGTGGACGACTTGTTCCAGGTGATCCTCAGTACCAACCGCCCTGTCCCTCTGGCAGTCAAATACTTCTTCGACCTGTTGGATGAGCAGGCCATACACTATGGGATCGCAGACCCTGAGACCATCCATATCTGGAAGACAAACAGGTAGGGTGTTCCTAAGAGCCCTGGAGGAGGCACTGCTGACTTGCTTAGAGCTTGAAAGTGACAGCCACCTCTGCCTACTGAGAAGGAGCAAAATGCAATTGCAGGGCAGCAAACCATAGGGTGAAGAGCTGGTTTTGCTGGTAGGGCAAAGCAGAGAGATGCAGTAACATGTAGAACATCTTTTGGCACTGTAGCTGCTACCTTTGCTGATGCCCTGTTGCACTTCTGTCCTCTCTACAGCCTCCCCCTGCGGTTCTGGATCAACATCATCAAGAACCCCCAGTTTGTTTTTGATGTGCAGACGTCGGATAACGTGGACGCTGTGCTGCTGGTCATTGCACAGACCTTCATGGACTCCTGTACAATAGCTGACCATAAGTTAGGGCGGGTGAGTACAGAGGGAGAAGGCAGCATGGCTGGCACAGAGAGTTGAGCAGTGCTGCCTTAGGAAGGCAATAATGTTTACATAGCACCATGGGGACAGCAGGCCAGGCTCCCCCTGGCTTCCATGTGCAACTGGAGAGTAATGGGGGCTCCTGGGAAGAGAGGAGGGAGAACCAGATTTTGTTTATCAACAAGAAGTTGTTGAGGAGTGCTCTTTATTTACAGCTTGCAGCTACTTGGGGGACAGAGCTAAACTCTAGTTGGCTGTGGCAGACAGCGGGAGTCACAGGATGCAACTTGGGACATTCAGGTTGGCCACTAGAAAGACTTTCCACCGTAACTACTCACCCTGTGCTGGGGGTGGAACAGTCCTGCACAGGTCACCAGAGATGGGATGGGTGGATCTCTGGAGCACATCAGGCATCAGCTGTGCAAAGCCATAGCCAGTGTGATCTCACACTGATGATCACCCAGTTCTAAGGGGAAGGTTGACTAGGGATCCTAGGGGTCCCTTCGTCAACACGTTTCAGGGTACCTCAGACTGCATTACTAGAAGAGAGCCTGCTATTTGAAGTGCCTCTCCATGCAGAGGACAAAAAATTCCTGATCCTGAATAAATGGCAGAAAATAGCAGTGATAGTGTTACCTGCTGAGGTTAGTCCACAGCACAATAAAGGAGCTTTTCATAACCAATTCTGGTTTTGGATGTTCAAGGACTCTCCAATCAATAAGCTGCTTTATGCCCGGGACATTCCTCGCTACAAGCAGATGGTGGAAAGGTAAGTGGTGGATGTGAGGAGTTGTAGTTTCAGCAGTGAGGCAGAGGGACCATGCACTGACTGCCTGTGTACCTCTGTCTAGGTACTACGCAGACATTCGTCAGACCATCTCTGCCAGTGACCAGGAGATGAACTCTGCCCTGGCTGAGCTATCACGGGTAAATAAAATTATTTCAGAAGTCACCTGGCCCCTCACCTGTGTATCCAATAGAGAGATATTAATGCAAAGATGAGATATTCCAGCTGAGTGTGCAGTTCTGCTCAGACACACTGACTGTGCCCAGTGGCTGCCCTGCACCACAGGGAAGGTGAGGGTCTGCCCAGGCAGCACTGAAGAGAAGAGACGGTAGTCAAGGATTCAGGGCAAGAAATACATGTGATTTGTCCTTTGCTAGGAACTGTTGGTGAATTCTCTTTCCTGTTGCTTTCCTAATGAGTTGTGAGGACACAGAATTTGACAGGACAATTGTTAGGTATCTCACGGTTTTGTCTAATTTCCTCTCTTATAAACAGAATTACTCAGGTGACCTCAATTCCCTGGTGGCTCTACATGAATTGTACAAATACATCAATAAGTACTATGACCAGGTGAGTGTGTGTTTCCAGCAGGTATGAATATGCCTTTATCCTTCTACCACCCAAATAAAAAAAACTACAAAAATTAACAAGAGCAGCCAGACTATTCCAACAGTGTGTACTGTTTCACTGGCACGCATAAGTCACGTCATGAGTTTGCTTTATTCTTAATCAAAAAGCAAGGGAGGAGATCAGCAAAAAGAACTTATCGCTAACTTGGAGGCTGTTGGGATTTCATGTACACTTCTTTTTTTACTCCAATATCTAAATACTCTACTTAAAAAAAGAAATGCAGTTAGTTCAGATTAATTTACTAAAGACGTAATTTTCATGTGACAAGTTTAGCATTCTTTTTGCCCTGTGAAGTCTGTAAGTTACTACAATGAATCTAGAATACTTGTTTTGTGGTTAATTTGAGATTAATTACTACATACCCACTCTAGACTAGAGCATGCTGAATTCCAGCTTGAGGTTCTCCGTGATGCGTGGAGTTGAGCTGGTTGGGGTTTGTGTGCTGGAGAAAGGCTGCCCATGAGCTCTGTTTTGTTGCAGATCATTACTGCCTTGGAAGAAGACCCAACAGCTCAGAAGATGCAGCTCGGATATAGACTGCAACAGATTGCAGCAGCTGTGGAGAATAAAGTCACAGATTTGTGACAGGCACAGACAGACTGCTCTTCCCTGGCTGAACGGGGACAGTGCTCATCCTAGTTGATAAACAGGGTGTCCTGCTGCCATTGGAATCCAGACTCTCCAAGGAATCTGCAGGTGACATGAGCAAGGGGATGGCCAAGGCAGTACAAAGTGCAAGCATCCTTGCATCTCAGAGAATATTTTTTTACAGGTTTTTTTCTTCTTAAAAGCAAAATGAAACAAAAAAAGAAAAGGACAAACTTCGGTTTTTCCCTGGCAGACTGCTGAGGGGCCACACAGGTCCTTCCTACAGATGTTACATGAATGTGCCAAGTTTCCAAACCATGTTATTGAAGAGCCAGGTGACAACACCAAGCACTGTGTCTGTGGAGTCCTCAGCCTTGCCCTTTCCAGTGCTGGGACACTCCCTGCTGCAACCACTCACCTCCTTGGGGATCAGGAAGCTTTTCCTGGGTTGACCGCTGAGCTAACCTCTGTCCCCAGCTAGCAAGCACTCCTGAGAAACTCCTTTCAGCAACGACCCTGCTGGTCCCAGATGTTGGATGTAGAAAGGAGAGTATCCAGTGGTGAAGGTCTCTTGTTCCCCAGTGCTCTGGTCTCTGACAGCTCATGCGTGGCACCTCCTTGGCTGGAATGTGCTCACCAGCATGGGTGCTTGCCATGGGGTCCACTGTAAATGAACAGCATCCCCTCACCCTTTCCCTCAGGACAAATTCAGCGTGTGAGAGTCGCTGCCTGGCACGCTTCAGTCTCCACTGACCCAGTTTGGATCTGTCCTCCTGGTTCCTTGTGGTCAGAGGTTGCCCTGCTCTTTGGAAAAGCACAACAAATGCCTTGTGCCACTCCCCCTTCCTCCAGTGTGCAGCTGTTCTGCTGTTCTGAACTGAACTTGTAAATACCCTCAGAAAGTTAATGTATTTAAATGCTAAAGGAGAATGTTTAACTTTGTGGCTTTGAGACAAAGCTTTTCTTGGAGAAGTATCTCTGTGCACTTCTACTGACAAACGTCTGTCAGCACTGGAGCAGTTTTCTCCACTGCTTTGTCTGCAGGGATAACTCGTAGGTGTCTCTGTTGTCATACCAGCAGCTCGCCTTTCCCCACAGCTCAGTCCCAGGCTCTCTGTGTGCTCTTCTCTTAGACTTGCCTAACTCTCAGCTCCACAGCTCAAACTCTCCTGTTGTGGCACATAGAAGGGTTATTTGGCGAGCTGTGAACTCAAAGGAACTGTGAAGCACAACCATGATGTTCCCAAGGAGAGTCAGGTGTCCTGCAAAAAGGAATGATTTGTGTGTGGAGGAGAGGTTGGAGCAGGCACAAGCACAGTTAGTTGGCAGCTGTCACTGGGCAGCTCCTCAGTGCTTCCTCCTTAGTTCCTCCACTTTGTGAACAGTCCTCTGCCCTTTTAGGAGCCACTTTATAGAGGTGCCCTACTGGTTCTCTTCCCCCCTGCTGCTAATTCCACACTGATGTCCTGTGTGCCTGGGGCAGGTAGGCAGGTGTGACTCCTCTGTCACTACTCTGAGGTGGTGATTGTGTGGGCCAGAAGGTAGCAGAGCTAGAACAGGGCAGGATCACATCCCTACCTCTCTTGATGTTGCATATAGCAGTAACTCCAGGCCTGTTCCATCAGCCCTGTGGCTTTGTGCAAGTGCTGTGCAGTTGCAAAATTGTTCTTGGAGCAATGGAACAATAGGCTAATAGACTCTTTTCCTACAAAGCTGGCTCTCCTGTGACCCCCTCTCAGCAGGATAGCAGTATTCCCAGGTACATGGTGTTCCCAGAGTATGAGCAACATCCCTGTGCCACCTTCTGCTCCTATCCTGCTATATGGAGAAGCTGCTGCCAGGCAAAAATGGGGCTGCAGAGTTTGCCTCTTTCCCCAGGTGAGGACCAGTTAGGGTCTCACTCCTGCCTGACCACCCATTTCCAGAAAACTTATGGGAAGTTAGCATCTCCGAAACTGCTGTCTTGACTAAATCTGATTAAATAGGTCCCCCCAAAAAGCTGGGTGGAGGAAAGGAGTGCTGAATGGGAAAAAGCCAATACAATGCATGTTAGTAAAGCTCATTACTTTAGGGACTGCAGGAGGAGATTTTTTTTTGTTTGAGGCAAGTGCAGGTATAGAGTGGTGGAGTAGCATTGTCCCCTTGTGTGTTGGTGGATGGACTTTCTGCCCTAGGAAACAAGGCTTAGTTTGTGGCCTCTCCAGCTTGCTGTCTGCCAGAAGCCACAGGCTCTCTGCTGGATTTCTGGCTCTGCAGACTGGCAGTGTCTGCCCCTATTTCTGCAGAATTATCTCTGCACTTTCCCAGAACAGGGTGGCTTGAGGCTTAATTCTCATTCCACCTCCCACTGGTATCCACATCCTCCTTGTTTCTCAGTAGCGTTCCTGGATGTTGGAAATTACCTGCTTTCTCCAAGTGTATCTGTGAAAGTCTGCTTTTATTAGAGCAATAATCAACACTTCAAAATAGAGCTAAACATAGGTGATTGATTTATTTAACATCTTCAGCTTGTCCTTGCATGGCTGGACAGGACACACTGCCCAGTATAGGTGCAGTGAGGGTGGAAAGCTGGTAGTGCCCATCTCCCATCTGTCTGTCCTTGGTGTTCTAGATACCAGCATTGTCCTCCCTGTGGACGCTCAGTGAAGGCCCTCGCTGGGATCAGTTTGGTGTTTAGGCATCACCCCTCCTCTCTCCGTCCGTGCCCCTCTCCTGTGGCAAAATCCACTACTATGACAGGGTTCTGTTGCATTTAAATTTGCACAAAACAGGTTTTATTATGAAATTCCCTATTGCAGGGAAAACTTATTTATTTTATTCCTCGTGATCCTTCCAAGTTTTTTGCAGTCTCTGCCTGATTCCACGACCAGACGGACATTCCTTGTCGAGGACAGAGAACGCTGTCTGGATGTTCCCGTTTGCTTACGGGTAGCAAGTTCTGTGGGCACCAGCAGAGAGAGCCCTGCCACCACGGCCGGTCCCCTCCTGCGGGACACAGGCACAGCGAGGGGATGTCACTGCTCCGGTGGGACTCCCAGGACGGTGACGTTCCCACGTGGCAGGAACCCAGCTTCATTTAGTGCTGTGGTCAGAGGGAGGGACTTGCTTCTGCCGTGGTCTGGGTGAAAGGCTGAGAACTGATCAGTATTAAGATAAATGTCCGTTAGTGTATTTGAATGTCTCTCCTGTTGGCACCATGAAGCACAGCTGGCACCCATGTGATGTAGATGTGAGAGCTCTTGCTTTCATCTGTCTGGTGGCAGATTTGGGCTGTACCTGAAAACTCTTTTTTTTTTTTGTAGAAATTATGGCTGATTTTTTAAAATGAAAATAGAGGGTTCTTGGATGCTGCTGCCTCGGTGGAATGCCGGGTTTTTTTCAGTGTGTGCCCTGGTTGCAGCAAGATGCTGCTTCTTTTTGGTTTTGTTTTTTGGTTTGGGTTTTTTTTGTTGGTTTTTTTTTTTGTGTGTGTGTGCCTTTCTTGTGGGGATGATTATTTTGGTTTCCAGAACACCCAGGGCATTTACTGTTGTAGTCTTTTTCCTGGTCCTCTGGCCTGGTGACTCTGCCCTCTCCCAGCCTTGTGACTTGGTGTCTGTCTGTTATGGTATGGCCTGACCTGCATTGATGCCCTGCCACACCTTAAGTTCTGCTCAGAGCACCCAAGGTACTGTCTTTCTCAAATTGGAATTAATAATTAATATTAAAAGCTTGAAAAAAAATCTGAATTTTGTTACATAGTGTAATAACTGTTTGTAGATACTGTTCTGAGATGTAGGAATCTATTGGTGATATAAGAGGTTTTGTCTGTAAATAATCCGTTTAGAGTCCAAATGATTTTAATAAAGAGAATTCTTACACAATAATTCAATAAATTTTAATATACAACCTCTGTGTCATGCCTGTATTGCATGATGATGCAATTACCCAGAATGTATTTGCTTCTTTTTCTTCCTAAGTGGAAACTGTACTCTTAAGCACCAGCACCCGGAAGCTGTGCGAGGAGCGAGGCTTTTCCCTCCTCCCTAGGCTGTGTTTCTTCAAGATAACCTTGTGCCACCTTCCACCTGCATCCCTCTGCAGTTTCCAGAGTTCAAAGACCATCCCTGACCGCGGGAGGAGGCAGCCTCCCTCCACAGACCCTCGTGTTGGGCTGGCACTACGGGCACACGGTGCGTGGCAGCTCTGGCTGTGGTCTCTCACTGTGGGTCAGGGTTGCTGAAGGTACGGTTTTTGTTGGTCACTGTTGTCCACCAGCGTCAGGCAGAAGTCAGTGTTCCTAATTTACCAAAACAATTCTTAAATGAATTTCACAGTTCTTCCTAGACAGAAAGCTGGCTCCTGGCCCATCTATCCTCTTTTCTTCCTTCCCTTTCCTTTACTAGCAGAGCTTTGCACAGAGTCTGCTTCTCCCCCTCTTTTAGTCCCTCCTCTGTTCTCTCTGTGTTCCTGTTGCCCTTTAAGGGGTCACACACCACTTGTCCCCCCCATGGTGCCCCCCAGGGCTCAGCACCTGGCCTGGCGCAGCCTCTGCCCCCTCCCTTGGTATTTTTAGTGCAGTGAAGGCAGGTGAGAGCAGAGGGGCACAGGCAGGGGGAGAACTGCTCCGGGAGGCCCTGGCCTGGGTTTGGCAGCCTGGAGCTGCAGCAGAGCTACTGCAGGGAGGGTTAACCCTTCGCTGCAGGGCTGGGGCCCGGTCTCTGCAGCCTCAGCCAGGAAACCTGAGCTGTGCAAGCCCAGGGCCCCAGCGAGGGGGAGGCCAGGCCATGCCCAGCCCCGGTGTGAGGCTGCAGCATGTGGCAGTGGGGGAAAAAAATGTGATTCTTACTGTGTGTGGCCTTTTCCTCCCCAGCGTTGCATGGTGCTGGGATGCTCCGGTCTCCCCAGGGCTGTGGGGAGGAGGATGCTGCGCTTGCTCTCCAAGAGAAAGGAACAGGGGAAGCGGGGGCTCTGTGGCCACCAGCACCACGCTGTTATGGTGTTCGACTGTGTGCAGGCACTGCTGGAGAGGCTGAGGTGCCTCGGGTCCAGCAGTGTGGCACACGGGTTGGTCTAGGAACAGCGATGGCTGTGCCAGGCAGAAAATGGTGCCCCAGGAGCAAGTCCTGCTAACACGCTGCTGGGAGGAGGGGGAAGAGCCAGGCAGCCCCATGGTTTCTGGTTCTGGGGAAGGCAGAGCAGAGGGGGAGGACTTCTCTGTTTCCATCTCATTAGAGCTGTGAATTTCCCGCTATAAATAGTTGCTGTGGATACTGTGAATCTACTGCAGGCTGACAGGCCCGCTGCCAGGGAGGCTGGGAGAGGCCAGCAGTAAAGTGAATCCACTGCAGCTGTCTGAGGTCTCCTGCTCTCCCAAAGCCAGGGTTGTTCCCAGAAGTGGTGTTGTGATCTGATACCCTGCCCCACTCCTCACCACGTCCATCCAGCGATGCAGAAGTTCGGTGGGCTCAAGGACACCCCTCCTGGGACAGCGCAGACTAAAATCAGAGCAGGACCAGCTGGTATCTCACTTTGGGGAGCTCCAGAATGAGCCAGATGACAAAGGGAGTGGCGTGCCCTGCCCCTGAGCTGCTGCATGGTGAGTGTGTGCTGAGCTCTGGGGCTCAGAGCCCTGCCGGGGATGCTCGTGCACTGTGTGCTGTGACTTGCAGGGATGCTGTGCTCAGCAAGGGCTTGTAGGTCTGCGGTGGTGCAGAAGCTGAAAGTGTGTGTTGCTCTGGTGAGTTCTGCCACTCCAAAGGTCCAGGTGTCTGGTGTTGGGCAGCTCTGTACGCTGTTCCATGCAGGTTGGGTGGAGGAGTCCAGGCCAGACGTGAAGCATCGCTCTTTGTCCGTGGCTCTCACAAACCAGGCAGGAGCAGTTCTTGGGCTGAAGTTCTCCGAGCTCATCCAGGCCTGCACCAATTCCATGGGTTCTGCACAAAATAGGTGGAATGACAAAAGCAAAATAAGTTGTATTTAATGTAAAGGTGTCAAGATACGGAGGATTAACAGCACCAATTGTCCTTTATCACAAAGCTTAGAAAAGTGCATTTCACTTTCCTGTACTTTCCTGTTGCATAGCAACACTCTTCATCTTTTGCCAGTGCTTCCATCCAGAGAGGGTAGATGGAGCTAAATCTCACATGCCTAAGGATGGACTTGTCTTACCTCTGGCAGCAAGGCCACCAGGGCTCAGTGAACTGCCCAAAAGCTCCATCAGGCCTAGGGCTAAGATGAGTCTTACACCTTGGGTCTGCCTCGGGGTCCTGTTTTCTCACTGAAGTCTCCTGTTACCAGAACACTCCACCAAGGGAAGAAGCTGTTAACTCCCATCTCCACACACTCATGAGCTTTCCTTTGGCAGGTGAGTGGTAAGCCACATCATTAAATCTTTCTTGCTCTCAGCTCAGCCCCTGCTGTCCTCATGATGTGAGTGAAGAAGGCTCAGGCAGATGCTGGTGGTTCAGGAGTGTGTGAGGGTACTGATAAGTTCAGTCTGTGCACAAATAAGGAAAATTTTGATTTCAGCTCTGTTTCATAGGTAAGATGTCAGCAAGTATTTGCTGTAAAGAGTGGCCATGCACACATGCAGCATCCTGGAAGTTTATACCTAAAAGAGACTGATTCTGAACAGCATAAATACCAGGGTTAGAGGTGTAGAAATGTGGGGAGGGGGAGGCATTTTGAGCTCCTTTCAGACTTCTGTGCAGACTTGGGTGAACAGAGTAACGTCAGCTCTGGCACTTTGAGTTTTCCCTGACAGGATGAAAGTCTTGAGCCCAGTCTGACCCTTAACTAGAACTGTATTGGGAGCTTGCTGGGTGCCCAAAGGCAGGCTGTGCCTCTGGCTGCTGTGCTGGGAGAGGAGTATCAGCACATGGAAAGAAACTTTAATGTTTTGAAGAAGTCACCCTCTGTCTCAGCATCTGGAAGATGTTACTGTTCCAGAACAACTCCCTGCCACCAGCACTGGCAGCTCTCTATAATTATTTCTGAAAGTCCTCTGGTTCAGATGAGTTCTTAGTTTAGCAACTTGATTTGGAGGATTTAAAGGTCAATATTTCTACCTGTGCTAATGGTCTATGAGCATTACTATCACCTGTCTCAAGCTCTTATAGTGTGTGTTAGCCTGAAGCTTCAGCCGTACAGCAAGTGACATTTCCAAATTATGAAAGGCTGGGTTGGGAGTGCCCCAGCTATAGTGGCTTAAATCCGTATTTCACTAGCAACAAGGTCTCTGGGCTGCTATTTCAGGTGACCAGTACTGAAGCCAGTCCTACATCGGTGCTGTGGCACTGGGGGACAGCAATTGGATCAGTCTGTCTGTGCTGTCTGGGTGTTTGTACCTTGGGCTGTCATAGTAACAAACCCCAGGAGCAGCCCCGTGCCAGGATGTCCTGCGGCCTTGCTGGGATATCACAGGACAGTCAGTGATACACCCGTGCTCCAGCCCCAGGGCTGGGCTGTGGGCAGAGGAGTAGCACTGCAGTGTTTAGAATATAAGTTCTGCTTCACACCCCTCTTGTGAAGAAACCTCCTCCTGCCAGCCAAAGCCCAAATTCCCTCCTCAGCCAGGATGGGGATAGGGAAGGGGTGCTTTCCCTGGCTGTGGGAGGGCATCCCGCAGACCCCGCTAAGCCCCTGAAAATACACACTAGGAAACCTGAGACTCCCACCTGGCCCTGGCCTGGGACCAGCCTGCTAGCTTTCCTCTTCTGAACTCTTAAAATAATCCCTGTCTCCCTGAAGTGCCAAAAGTGTTTGTAACAGCCTGACTCCAGGAGCTGCTGAAGGGAATGAGAAGGAAAGGGGTGAGGGCACAGCAGAGGTACAGCCACCCTGCAGCTCTCCAGCACTCTTGAAAGGAGTAAAGTGCTGAAGACCACACCACCAGTGTCCCACGACTTGGTGTCCCACTGCCTCCATCCCCTCGTGTCTGGATCTGCTGCGCTGCAGGGCCATGGAGGAGCAGGTGCAGAAGGAGATGCCATCAGCCCAGCACACAGGTCAGTCCTTGAGCACAAGGCTCCAGAGGTGAGATCATGGCAGGCTCTTCCCAGGCTAGAGGAGGCCACTGGGACCTGTCAGACTGTCCTCAGCTGCTCCTTCAGCCTAAGAGCATTTAGAGATGTCACTAATATCTCCTGGCAATGGTCCCCACAGGAGGCCACCACCCCATGCAGGAGGGAGAAGTGTTCAACACGCGATACCAGGTGCTGCATAAGCTGGGCTGCGGTGCCTTTGCCACTGTCTGGCTGTGCCAGGACATGAGGTGAGGGGCTGAGTGCCATTCAGGGAGGTGAGAAGGGGTGGCTAATGTCCTGGGCAGGGCTGGCCCCTCTTGCAGAAACAGCAGAGCACAGCCTGGGAGGACGCCAGGCATCCCTGAGCACAGGGAAAACCTGGCAGCGAGATCAGCGGGGTGCAATGAGCAGAGCTGGTCCCCAGAAATCCAAGAATGTAAACGAGGTGAAATCAGCCCTTGCTCTGCATTTTCTTGTCTCACTTAAACCCTGCAGTAACCATGCTCTGCCTTTTTCTCTCCAGTACCCTTGCTGGTCCCTGGGGCAGCTGTGCTGCCAGATGCCAGTGGGAGGGATACCCATGGGCTTAGCATGCTGCAGACTGAGGCCAAGGCTGCCTGCAGAAGGGCAGCACCCTCCCTGGGGAGCCCAGGGCTGGCTGACTGGGAGAAAAGGAAGTGCTCCTGGTCAGAGCCACTGACATGCATTGGCTGACAGCTGTGGTTCATTTCCCAGGAGGAAGAAACAGGTAGCTGTGAAGGTTCTGAAAAGCAGGGAAGGCTTTGCTGAGACTGCCCAGGACGAGGTTGCTTTTCTCCGCTGTGTAAGTATATTCTGTGGGTCTGTGCTTTGCTCCAGTGGATGGCCACTGAGTTCAGGTTTGAGTATCAGCCTCATCATCCCCTCTGCCTCCAGGTCTCAGTCCAAGGAGCTAGAGCTAGGTGGGGAATAGGAAAAAAAAATGAAACTTGGGGAATTCATAGAAAACACCCTGGTTCAGCACTGGCCTCTGAAACAGGCACCTTCTCCTTCCTCCGTCATACTGGGACATGTCGGCTGTGTCCCACTTGTCCTGTCAGCCTATTTCTTTTAGCTGAGACAGAAATCCAGCAAAAAGGAGGAATCTGCAGAATGATAAGGTGGATAATCAACAGAAGAAGGTGGTAATGTTCTTAAGCAGGAGATGGGAGCATGTCTGCTGTACCTGTGTCGTTCACAGAGGAACGTCACTCAGAGGACATTGCTGTATCACAACACTGATCCTGAAGTAAAAGGAAATATCTGAAATAGAAAAAAATATAGTGTACCAAAATACAATAAACATTTGAAGTCAGAAAGATTCTTCTGGCCTCTGCAAATGGAAGTGGTAATTATGTGCCTGTATCTGGGTCCTAGCAAGTTGCCTTTGAAGTTGGCTTGAACTGCTAGTTCTAGAAAGCTCCTGCTTACAATTCTTCAAGTTTGCTCAAATACAAAGTTACACCAGCTTCAGATGAGTAAGAGCCATTACATTCTGCATTTTAAATTACTGTGTGGCCTTTCTCCAACAGGTTTGAGAAACGTTAACACTTGTAAATCTGTAGGCCCTATCTAAAAGAACATGAGCCAGATGCAGTGATGCAAGAGGAAGTACCAAGTGGCACTAATTTAATGCAATCAGAGGGCTGCTTTTCCACACATCAGCACAACCCTGTGTACAGACTGAGCCTTACCCCTGATTTATTATTAATTCTGAGAGACACACCTGCACATTCAGCAGCATACAGCTGGTTCCCAAGGCTATTCCCACCAGCACTGGGGGGATCAGTGCCTGCAAAACTGCCAGGAGAGATGGTCTCTGCTTCCAGGGCTGCTCACTTCTGTTGTGCCAGAACAAACCTTCTGGCACTGGTGCAGGTGGATCCAGCATCTGCAAAATGAGCCAAACCAAAACCCAAGCAGCTGTGGCTGTGAAGGGAGAAAAAAAACCAGTATGAATTGCCATACCAGGATCAGTGCTCTGGGAGAGCAAGCTCCTAGTGCTCCTTGTCACCCAGGTGTGTGGTGCTGGGAGTGCTATAGCACCTGAGCCTGGAGGTTCACTCAGCACACCACCCTGGGCCAACAGCACATGTCCAGGTGAGTGTAAGCACAAGCTGAGCACAGGGTGCTTCTCCCACTGAGTGTTCCCCTGGCCTGTTGCAGTTTCCAGTTGCAGATTTCTCAGGCCAAGGATGATGTTTGTGTGGGCAGCAATTCTCAGTGGATTTACCTTGAACCCTTGCAAGCCCTGTGAGCTTCAGTACCCACAGCCCCCTGTAACAAGGACTGTCCCCAGTTACCCATGTGCTGTGTGCAGAACCATCTCTGCTTTGTTTTTGGACCTCCTACATGCTGGGTTTGAAGACCCCTGGCTCTAGCACAAAAGATGTGTTCACCCCCTCCACCACCTCTCTGTATCCTACAGATCTCTGCAGTACTTGCCCACAGCCAACCCTTTTCCAGCACAAAGAAGTCCCCTTCACTGGGTTCTTCCAGATGTGGAAGCTGCTCTCTACCCTGATAGGACAAGCAGCATTTCGGTGGCCGAAGACAGCCACAAGGTCTCTGCCTCTCTGCAACCCCTTGAGGGAAATTGCTGAAGGGCTCGCATGAGGCAAAGGAAATGGACAGCCACTGATGTTGGGAGCAGGGAGCTGTCTTCTTGGGGGAGTCCCTTTCCAGCACAAGCAGGAGCACTTTCTGGGTCTGCTTGGAGAGAATAAGCAGCAGGAAATGTGCTAGATACTATCAGCAGGATTAGTGTGAGTTGTTGTGACACTGTGAGGATGATGGTCCTACCTGGTCAAGAGCGAGATGAAACACAGAAACTCATTTGTGGGTTTCCTGATGTTGTTTTCATGGGATTTGTCATGAAGTGCCAACTCCCAGAAGAGAAAGTCTGTCAGACAGGATAAAATAGGTGTAAGGTGTCCTTGTGCATATATATGTCTCTAACTGTAGCTTTCTTGGATCTTCCCCCTCAGGTGAGCTGCATGAAGAAGAAGGACCTGGCAGGAGAGAACATCGTCTGTTTGTTAGATGACTTCAGAATGATTGGAGAGAATGGTTTCCATATCCTTCTGTGGACAGTGCTCTTCTGGGCCAGCAAAGCCTGGGCTTGCCTTGGAGAGCCACAGGATGGTGTAAACCTGAGTGCTGCGATGCCATGAGAGGAAGAGCAGGGCTATAGCTGGACCACGGCACATGGAGGTGGTTGGGGAGGAGAGGCTGGATTATGAGGTATTTGGTTGCTCTGATGAAAGGCAAAAAGTTGGTGGTAACACCTTTCCCTGTTAGTGAATCCCTGACTCTTTCCCACATGTCTGCCTGGTATTTGAGGCACTGGGTCCTTCCCTTCGATGTCTGATGGGAAACTACACAGCCCAGGGACTGCCCTTGCCTTTTGTGAAGAAGTCTTTACAGCAGGTGAGAACTTAGCTGGAACTGGGCAAGGGCACCAAGGGGCTGTTGGCTGGGGGACATGCCACAGTCTTCCTGCCAAGGGGAAGGGCATTACTTGGGTGTTACTGCCTAAGCCTGCAGCCTCCTCAGGTTTGGGAAGGAGTCAGGGCCACGAAGTGCCAACAGCCTGCAGATGTACAGCAGGGAGTCAGGGCTGGCACTCCTGTTCCCATCATCTCAGTAATCATTGAGTTCTCCAGCAGTTCTGCTGCTCGTAGGAGTAGCAGGGGACAAGCAGCCTGCCATAGTTCTGCTTCTTGTGGGCAAACCATCTCTGCCCTCCTGCTGCCCTGAGAAGTCCTCTCTGGCAGCAATGCCAGACTGCTGACATCCAGCTGTGGGCAGCACTATCAGCCCCAGCAGCTTTCTGCCTGGTACCACTGAAGGCTGCTCAAGGTCTCCCTCCTGTCTTTACAGAAATTTCTAAATTGCTGATTTGGTCAGCTGGTTCTCTTCCCATGTTGAGGTTTTCCTGTGCAGAGCCAACTTTTCCTTCAACCCCTGTAAGGATGTGTTGTGCCAATTTAAAAGATGGTGAAAACTGAGTTTCTTTAAGGGCAGGCTGTGCTTGAGGAATGGGGAACCTGAGTGAAGCCTCAGAATAGTTAAAATTACTTTTTGCCTATTGTGCTGAAATTTATCAGAAGTCTGCACACTTGCCAAGATGAAGATTTGCTACCCTGATTCCTGTGCCCTTCTAGGGACACTAAGAAAGAAAATTGATTCCTTCTTCATGCTATTTTCTGTAATAGCCTCTCCTTTCTCTAAAGAAGCTCCACTAATGCCTGAGTAAGTTACACAAAAATGTAGTGGCATTACCTCTGTGCTCCATTTCACACTCGGGCTTTTGCTTGATCCATTATCTGCTTTAATTGTAAAATCTCAGATATGTTTCCCCCTTCAGAGCAGCACTGGGGCAGTATTTACTTCTGATTCATTCCAGTTTAGTTATTTAAATCTTTCCCCACGTTTCACAGTTACCATTTAAGGCTGATATTTCCCTGGGGCTGGTGTTCATCCCAGAATAGAATTTGATAATACAGAGAATATTTACCAGTCCTTTATGACTGACCAGAGTGTTAAAAAACAAACCTAAATCTCCCCATAGCCTTTTCTCTGTTATTGATTTCTGATAGTGACTGTTCATCTCTGGTAGGTGTTGTTTATCTCTTCCCTGTGACAGGACAAGCTCTCCCTGCTGCATCACAAACTGTTCTTTCCCTACATGGATCTCCTGCAGAGCCCTGATATCCTCTCTACGCACTCACTTATGGTCTCTCCCCTCTCCTGAGTTATGCTGTGCCTTCTTCTTTCCTTGCATGATGGGACACCCTCCCATGCCATGTCACTCTCATTCAAATGGAAGTTGAGGACTGCTTATAATCAGTGGGAAGGCACAATGATCTCAGGACACAATAGCCACACAAACAAGAATGTTTTTTCAGGAGAAAGTTAAGCTTTGTAATTGTAATTCCACCTCACAGCCCCATCCTCTTCCCATCTCCCTGGGCTTGCCCATCTGTGCTGATGTCTGTGGATTGTCACGCTGCCTTTTGCTGTGTATCACCCCAAACAGCCCTTTCCTCGCTGGGCTGTCCAGGCCTCCACTTGCTCCTGGGGCTCCGCTGCCGTGTGGGGTGATGGAACCCCTTGTGCCTGCTCCCATAGGCCACCCCAACAGCAAACCATTTATTGCCAATAGCTATCATCAGTGCCCAGAGCGTCCCTGCCTTGCACTCCTGCTGTGCCTGGCTGCTCTGGCAGCTGCTGGGGCAGGGGAGGCAAAGGGGACCCTCTTGGGATTGGTGTCACAGTGCTGCCTCGTTGCCCAGGTGCTGGCAGGGCTGCACTTCCTGCACAAGTGCTGCCGCATTATCCATGCAGACATCAAACCGGAGAACATCCTGCTGCATGGATGCAGCAAAAAGCTCCAAAGGCTTCTCATGGATACACTCAACTGTGACCAGGGAGCAGAAGTGAGGCTGAAGGGAGCAGGTGAGCACTCCAGGGCTTTTTTAATAAGAAAACAGACTTAAGTGTTTATTGGCAAGAGGGAAGTGAGAGGCAACAGGTACAGATACCTTAGGAAAGGTTCACATCTCCTGTAACAGCCAGTACAAAACATTACAGCCAGCTTATGCTGCTGAAAAGCCTCTCCTTTCTCTGCTTAACACAAACACCAGGCTGGGCTCAAGGCACCTACAGAAACATGGTCCTGCAGGTGGGTTTGTATGAAGGACAAGTACAGGTCACAGATACCTATTAACAGCCCCACAACAATCTCAGAGCTCACTCTCAAGTCTTTAGGTGCAGGACAGTTCCCCATGCCTGGTGTTTTCAGCTACTGAAAGGTTTACACACAAAATGGCTTGATCAGAAAGCTGTATGACACTCCTGCTCTTTATTTCTCTTATTTCTGAGGTTTGTGGGAGACTTGTATGTACTGCTAATCTTCAAGGCTTTTTGAGACATAATTTATTTGCAGAGAATAGTGTGAATATTGAACAAGATGTAGGGCTGGAGAGTTTCTCGAGAGATTAGCTCATCTCCCAGCAATGAGACCTTTCATATTATCCTTGCACTGTGTTCTCCTGTGAGCATTTCTCCCATGACGGTGCTGTTTTGTCTCTCAAACTCTGGGGCAATCAGGGAATGCTAAATTAGTGACAGTCTTTTGCACAGAGCAGGAAAGCACAATATTAAGCATAGGCTGACAGCTCGCTGTAAAGCACTAAACCAGGAATTACCCTTTTCTGGGATCATATGAAAGTGTAACCTTTATGTTGCTTGCCAAGCAGGCTGTGTCCAAGGTCTGTGACAGCCAGGGTTGCTGAAGGCTGAGGAGAAATTACAGATGTTTTGGTTCTGACTGGTGCTCTCCTCTGAGTCCACAGTAATTTAACCTTGGTGCTAGAGGAACCTTGCAGCAGGACAGGAGCACATGGTCACACCGTTCCGCTCCGAGCTACTGTTCTCCCAAACATTCTCTTAGGTTTTTACAGGATACCAGGTCTTCTTTTGTGTTCCTTCAAAAAACAGAGGTGGCATTTGATTTATGATAGAAAGTATTTAGGACCTTTTAGGCTGAGAAACTTTAAAGGAAAGCAGACATGCTTCTGCTGTGGTAAGTGGTGTGTACCTGCTGGTTCAGAAGGACCTGATTTCTCTTTGTCCTTTCCATCTAGGAGCTGATCTTGGCAATCAATTGGAAGACTCTGATTTAATGAGCATAGAAGTGAAAATTGCAGATCTAGGAAGTGCATGCTGGACAGTGAGTCTGGTCTGAGTCTCAATCCTGTGACAATGTGGGATGCTGTGTGCTTCTTTCCATCCCACACTGTGTGTCTGTCCCTTTACAGCTGAGCAGCTATTTCAGAGATGCCAGTATTGGGGTGTGTTGTGTTCCACACTCTCAGCTCCAAGCTGCGCACTGTCTTCCTGAGACACTGTGAGCTTTGGACGTTTCTCCAGCTTGCAGTTAGTCCCTACAATTAGAAATTTAAAACAATGTTCAGTGTGAAATGGTAGGAGGTACATTCCCCCTGGCGTCAGTGGGACCAGGAACGTGCTGGCTGTGCCCTGTGCAGAGCTGAGAACACACATTCAGTCATGTCCCCAATGTCCCCTCACTGCACGAGAAGCTTGTGACTGGTTTAGGGACACCAGCCACAGGGATTTTTTTTTCTATTTTAGTACAAGCCTTTTTCCAAGGAGATACAGACCCAGCCATACCGTGCCCTGGAAGTGCTTCTCGGATTAGACTACAGCACTCCTGCAGATATCTGGAGTACGGCCTGCCTGGTAGGACTGGGGACAATGCTGTCTGTGTAGGGGAGGTGACAGACATGACCCGACCAGGCCAGCATGTCCTTAGCGTCCACCCATCCATGTACAGAAAGCTTCCTTGCTGAGAAGGCGAGAAGGGCTGTTGGTACTCATTTGCCTTAGGGCAAAAGTCTGCTGCTGGTAAAACCCACTCCTAATTTAGTTTAAGGCAATTCACACTCCATTGTAGGTTAGCTCATAGGCTTGCCTAAATCAGGCACCTGCTGCTTTTTTTTAGTTCCTGATGGAGCTAAAGGCGCTGTTTCACTGTGGTACAGATCAAGCCAGTGTGAGTATTTCCACATTTTAGGATCAGTTTTGTGTGGTAACGAGGGAAATCGGTACGATCAGTTAGTGGGGAAGGAAAACTCCAAGACAATTAGTGTATTAACAGTGCTACTCCATTTCTAGGCATTTGAAATGGCTACTGGGGAGTGTCTGTTTGATCCTCAGCCTGGGAAATACTTCTCGAGAGATGATGGTAGGACTCCATGAGTTTTATTCATTTCACTGACAGAAGTGTCAGTCTGTATCTAAATTTGTCTTCCCTCTCTCCATCTAGATCATGTTGCTTGTATTATTGAACTCCTGGGAAGAATTCCTCCTCAAATTATTTTCTCATGGAACAAGTCAACAAAATTTTTCAGCAGGCCAGGTAAGAGCTCACATAAGGAAGTTTATTTTAAAAATCACTGCGGATCTCTGACACACTCCGACTCAACTTATGCTGAACTCCCCCAAAAGTTACTCACACACTGCAGGCTGCAAGCAGGGACAGAACACAAACGGAAATTTCATAAAAAGCAGTAACACTCCCTGCCCTGCCTATCTCTGCAATTCATGAGCATTCCAGGGATGAATGCAAAATCCTGAAAAACAGTCATAGCAAACACCCAACAGAGAAAGCATTTCCATTCTTTCTCCTTTGATTTGGAGAGAATGGAAATACAGACAGGAAACAGCTCCATGCCAGGAAGGCTAAAGAGTGTGTAACAGGCTGGATTTCACCCCTTCACTGGGAGAGAGCAATGAAGACCAGGAATGGAACACTCATATCCTTCCAATGTGGCCGCTATATTTAGTCTTCTGATCCAACTGTAACATCTCTTCTGTTTTATTCTCGCCGGTTCCTTTCCCTTTGACTCATGAGTCTCAAAAACCTTGTCTTTGACCACAAGGCATCACATGACTCCACCCTTCTGCAGTTTGGCCTATCATCCTTCTCTGCTTTCATGCTCACCAGCCTACTCACAGTTCATTCAGTGCTTAGTGCTGGTCCCATGCTGGCATTCAACAAGCACCTCCCTGCACATCCACATGCTTTGCTCACACTTATGTCTTCTATGGTGCACAAAATGAGTGAGAACTAGTTCTACACCCACTCTCCCTGTGAACCAACCTGGCCTGACCACACATGCCTAGCTTCAATCACTGCATTTACACCATCCACGCCCGAGGTTGTTTCTCACTCAGTGACACACTCTGCTGGACCCCACAGAGCTGGCTGACACAAAACAAATTCAACATGAGTGTCTTGCAAGCTCTGACACCAAGCTAGCACGATGCATCCGGGCGCCTGTGGGCAGGCGCAGGGTACAAGCAGCAATGGCTCTGGCGTGGTTATTCTGGGAACACTTTGCATACTCTTGGCACATTCCCAGCTAGGAATAAGTACTCAGGGAGGCTCCAAACACTAGCTTGGAAGGTGGTTCCCGAGAAACACCCGAGAGCCAAACCTGCAAGGGGCAGCGCAAGTGGATCTCACAGAGATAATTCCAAGGCGAAGGCAGGGATCTTTCAGGATGCTTTGGGTTAATTCTGAGGCGAGGCGCGGCAGCCTCAGTCGCGCAGGTGTAACTGAGGCGCTGTGCCCACGCTGTCTCTGCCAGGAGTGCTCCTGCGGCTGTCCCGGCTCTCCCCCCGGAGCCTCCCCGGCGTCCTGGCGGACCGGCACGGCTGGACACCGCGGGAGGCGGCCGCCTTCACCGCCTTCCTGCTGCCCGCGCTGCACTACGCACCCGAGCGCCGCGCCAGCGCCGCGCAGAGCCTGCGGCACGCCTGGATCGCCACGCCGTGACCGGAGCCGCCTCGCC
>VZTJ01011336.1:2700593-2778109 GCA_013397795.1 Orthonyx spaldingii
CGGTCGGCAGCGCCCCGCCGTGCCCTCGGCGGCCCGGCCCGAGCTGACCCGGTCCGGCGCGGTGCGCGGGCATCATGGCGGGCCCGGCCGTGCGCGGGCTCGGAGCGCTGGTGGCCGGTGCGGTGCCGGGGCCGGGTTTGGGGCTGCAGCGGCCGGGGGCTTTGTCGGTGAAGGCGAGCACCGGCGAAGCCCCGCTGCAGCCCGGCCTTCTCCGTGTCCCCGCATTGTCCCGAGGGGCCGCGGGGGTCGTTGTCCGGCTGGGGGCAGCCTTCGGGCCGCGGCTGCTTTCTCCCAGCCGCCGGCCCCTCCAGGCCTCGGGGGAGGCGGTGTTTGACCTGCATTTTCTGCTTTCTCATGGTGCCCGTGCGGCGCCTTCCTCCGTAACCCCCGCTCCCGGCGCCGGCGGCTGCAGCGCGGATCCTCCCGCATTTCCTCGCCCGTCACCGCGGCCGCCGCCGCCGCAGGGGGGGTTCCCCGCCGCCCTAGCCGCGCCCCGGCCCCCGACGGCACCGGCAAGGTCACTGTCGCCCGGCGGCTCGTCCTTGGGTGCCGGTGACCGGAGTTCACTGCCGGGCCGTGCGGGGAAGCGGCGCCGGGCAGCGTCTCGCCGTCCCGGGGGAAGGGAGAGGGGTGAGGCCGCGTGTGGCCCTGTGAAAGCGGGGAAATGGGTGTAGCAGCGAGCCGGGGGTTCGTAGCCCCTTGTCGGCCGTGTCCTCGTGTTCCTTTGACACTAGCTGAGATCCTGGGTGTGCTGTTGAGGGGAAAGAGGGTCTTCTGCGGGCCCGGAGAGGTCACGGGGTGCTGCAGGGCTCCTGTGGCTGCTGCGGGCTTGGGCCATGATGTAATGAGAGCGTTTGGGGGTACGGCGGGGGCGAATCCCTCTCCTTGGGTGAGGGAAGAACTTGATGTTGGTGTCTGATGGTGTGCTGGTACATTATGGATTTTAGGCAGTTGCCCCCACCTTCACTGGGTGTTGCTGCCAGAATGTAAAGCCAAAAAAGGAATTTCTTATTTTTTTCAGTATTTAGAGATTCCTCTTTTCACTTTTATAGGAAATACTAGGATTTCTTTTTTTCTGCTTTTTGTGGTTGACCCAGGAAGTCATCTTGTTTCCGTCCTTCTGGTTTTTTTTTTTTTTTTTTTGCTATAGAGGTGCAGGGAGGAGGGTGTTGCTGTGCACTGGATCCTGTGGGTAAGCGTTGAAGGCAGTGACAGCAGCTGCTGTTGGCTCTGGAGCTCTGGTTGCTATGAGAGAAGCTTCACTAGACTTGGCTGCTATCTCCAGGGAAGGACAGCAGTGCAGCCTCCATTAGTGTGGTGGTGGAGGGATGGCTGGCTCATGTTCAGCAAGGGGCTTTCCTTTTCAGGCTGTTTCCGCAGGCCTAAAGCAGGAACAGGGGTATGTTTTGGTCCTGTGGGACACAAATGTTCAAGGTGGGTTTCATCGCTATTCTTGAGTTAATGGAATTGCATTAAAGTGTGGGTTGGAAACCCCGAGTTACCCTTTCCACATACTTTGGTCTGTGTGAAAAGTAGGGCAGCGAGAACTGATACGATCTTCCTGTGAAGGCTGCAGTTGTGTCTCTTTTGAACTCCAGTCTCCTTCCCAGCCAGTAACAGAGCCAGATGCTTTTCTTATTGTTTGTATGTCTCCTTCCTCCCCTTCCAGCGCCTGGGCCCCACTTGCCTTATTGACTGGAATTTCTGCTGTGTGCAGTGGGTGTGTGCAGCAGACACCAGCCTGCTAGTGCTGAGGAGGGATTTTCCATTCACAGACCAGGGAACTGTCAACATAAAGGCCTGACCCAACTTTGGGACTGGAAACAGAAAGTGGGGAGAGGAGTTTCCTTCTGCTGCAGAGTACAGTTTATTCTCTGAGCTTCTTACATGCTTGTATGTTAAAATGTATAGGAAATGTTGCTGTGCTGTGGAATAGGGAGATGAAACTCCTGTGAATAATGGGAAAGATTCCTCCCTTTCGATTGAGTCAAATGCTTGAAGGAACAGTTTGCAGGAGGCCATTTTTGACGTGACTCTGTATTGTGGAATCTGCCAGCTCCCATCCACACTCTGTCTGCCTGACTGCAATAGCTTCCTTTTTTTTTTTTTAAAGGAAGAATGAGTGCCTTTCTTATCTGCTTAACTAACCATTTGGTACTAGTCGCTCTCTGTGTTATATTGTGCTGTCGAGTTGGAGCTTTCAGCATATTCCACTGCATTTGTTAGAAATGAAACTGTTCGTTGAGGTATGCAGCATGGGAATACATTAGCATTAGAAAATACTGCCATCTTTGTAAACTAACACCTATTATGGGGTGCCCCTCGCCCTGGCCTGAGTTACCAAACTCAGACTTACTATGAGCTCAAAGCAAAAAATTCCAGGACCAGAATAATGTGAGAGAGATTAAAATATGCCCTTAAATCCGCTTGACTGGCAGCAATCATGTGGTAGATGCCAAACTCTGAGTAGCTTTTATATTTGAGGATCTGTAGCACCCAAATTGCATCACATGGCGGGGTGAGCAACTTTTAACCCCCCTAAAGCACATCAGTCTCTGGGGCTGGAGGTGTCATCTGCTGCCTAACCTGGAGTGACATGACACCAGTACTGAACTCTGGATTTTATGAGTATGAAAACTACTCCTTGGTTTAACGAAATACAGAAAGTGATCTTCATGGCCCCTTATTCTTTGTTTGCAGTCTCTCTGTAGGTTGTTTACAGTCTCTCTGTAGGTTGTAATGGGGAATTGGTCCATTGCCTCACATTCTGTTGGATAACTGGCACTGCTTTGACAAGGCCCTGGCTCTTCGTTTTACTGTCATATCCCAAGTGACCTGAAAGTAATATTTCTTAGCTAATGTTGTCTGAGATTTCCCCACTGCAAGGTAGGGTGATGAAATCCCATGTACATTTAAATCACCTTTTAGAAAGAGCCTCAGTTACAGCGAGATTTTATTTAAAAACTAATAGGTCAAAGTTGAAAAAACACAGGAAAGAGATGGTGTTGAACTGGAATCTCAGAATATGCAAAAGTTATGATCTTTTTTTTTCTGGGGGGAGAAAAGCCAGCCAGCAATCATTGATTTAAATTTTCCTAATGTTCCTTGAAGTAAAAAAAAAAAATTTAATTCAAACTTCCAGGTGCAAAGTGTGTAAGGGAGAACTAAATGTGTGATGTCCCAGCCATGTAATTTATTCGTCTGTCCAGTCTATGCTTTCTCGCATTTTGGATGATCAGACTTTTACAAACTTGTGTTGAATGATGTGATGAGATAAAAATGTTTCTATCTCTTCTGGCAATACTAAAACAAACATAATGACTGTTCAGAGGTTTGCAAATTCAAAAATCATTGTTCTCATGACATTATTCCTGTATTACAAAAACACATTTGTGTTTTTACTCTGGTGCTGCTTGTGTGTGTAACTCTGAAATTTTGCCAATGAAATGATGTTGTGTGCAGTGTGTGAAAAAGATTGTATGAGAAAGATGAGTTTGTATAAATCTGGCTTAACCTAAACCTTTTGCTTATTTTGATCATGGAAAAAGCCCCAGATCTTAATGCAGCAAGAGTTCAGCATTTTGAAACTGTGGGAGCTGAGATTTTTTTTCCCACTTTTTCGTTTTAATTCCTTATTGAAGTTGCTGGGGGGTTCTTGGTTGGGTTGGTTTTTTTTTTCCCACAGGATTTGCTATTTTGGTGGCAATTTTCCAGTATTCCTGTAGCAAATCAGCCGAGCTGCGGCCCCTGTCCCTGCTGAGCAGGGAGAATGTGCAGTGCTCCAGGCCTCCCCACTGAGCTCATGCAGGGGTGGGACTTGCTAAGCTGCTGAAATCGCAGCTAATGCCCACTGAGCATGCCAAGAAACAGTTTTTCAACTGCTCCTAGTTTAAATTTTTTTTCTTCTATAATTAGCAGAGATGCTCTTTGTCTTGAAGGATGATCTATGGGACAAATCAGGAGGTTCTGGTTCATCGTCCCCCCTCCCCCCCACCCGAGCCAGTGGTGAAGTAGTATTTTCCTGTAACAAAAACAGCTAAAGGGATTTTTCCCTCACTTCAACCGATGAGTCTGAACTTGAAAAGCTGTAGCCCAAAAAAAGAAATCTTAAGCGAACAATAGCCTTAATGCTAGTTTTTGTTGCCACAAGTCCTATAGGAGCATCAATATGGTTGTTTAAATTGTAAATCTGCATCTTTCTGATCCTTAAATCTAATTTAAATGCTGAAACAAGTAGAACAAACAAACTATATTTTAAATAATATATTTGAGAAAGAAAATCTTTCTTGGTGAGTTTTATTTTCCTCCTGCCAAACACGCACAAACCCCAATTATTTTAATGAGCAATATGGGAAATATTCAGCAAAGCGTACTGATGTGCTCAGACTCAAAGGTGGAAGAATGTGGGAGGATTTGTCAGCAGTTTGAGTGGCAAGCTTTTAGTGAGCGGGAGAAGTAATTTCTTTTGTGGTCAGAAATCTAATAGTCCCACATTCACCAAACACGAAAAAAAAGGGGGAACGAAGAGAGGGGAACGTAGAAGAGTGGCATTGAGAAATGGTCAGGAATTTGGCTTTTAGAGTGAAGTTCAGAAATGATCTGTTGTTTATGCTAAAGTGTAATCCTTATAAACTTGATAACGTAGACAGGTCTTGCATTCCTCCCTGAGGGTCACAGAAGGGCTAAGTTTAGCAAAGGGGAGGTATCCCAAACACTCAGATCTGTCTAATTTTCAAGGCAGCAAACTTTCCTGGTTTTACCCTGTTCTAAACAAACGTAGTTATTTTTTTTTCCACTTACAAGCAGCCTTTTGAGGCAGAATGTGAGTTAGCTTTAAAACCAAAATGCCCTAAAATATTTCAAAGTAATTTCATAGTAGAAAGGTCATGGTGCTTTTGATGTGTTCATATTTAGAGCATGATTACAATTGCAATCATACACATTGACAAGAAGATATTGTCTGGGTTTGGTAGCTGCTCATTTAGTGACTCAGGCCTATTCCTGCTGTCCTCACAGAGCTCATACCAGGGCTTTCTTCTGCAGTAAATCAACAGTCTTCTTGTTGATTTACAGGACAAAATGTTTTCAGTGACTGTGCCAGCAACCCAGAAAACAGTTTGAAGTTCTGATACTGAGAAGAATCCTCTTGACTTTAAAGCAAGCAGTTTGAAATGCAGGTTGTTGATAGGGAAGGGGTGTGAGACCCAGCCACCAAACTTTTTAACAGAACATGCCTGCAGCTACTGATTCAGTAAAGGAAAGAAAAATCAAGATGCAGCTTGGAGTTTTAGTTCATTGGCATCAGATAATGTTGTCTCTTGGTTTTGCATTACTTTCAATCATGAAAATAAATGGCCGAGAATTTTTGAGGATTGTGTTGATGGTCGTGTTTGGATAAGGAAGCCCACGTAAGACAGTGTTGCTCAGACTCTAGGACAGAAAGTTGCTTATTGCTTCTGGGAGCAGAATATGGGAGCTGCAGAGGTAATAGCTGGTGGAAGGATGGGACCAGGAAGACTGAAACTTCTCATCACAGCTCCAGGTAGTGCAGAGAGTGGCAACAGAGGCATATTATTTCAGTGTGGTCATATTTCCCAGGGCTTCCTCTGCCCAAATTGCATCTTTCTGGGAATGCTTTAAGTCAGACTTTTGGACTGGAACTCCTGCAGGATGCTGGTGTGGAAACTGCTGCCAGGGAGCAGTTGTCAAAAGTTTTTTATGGGAGAGAGTGAGGAGGTGAGAACGTATCCTTGCTTGTAGGCAGGAAGGAATACACTGGGAAAAGTTTGAGAACCAGTGACTTGGGAAACTGCAGTGCCCTGGGGGTTCAACATGGAGCCCTTAAAATAGCATGTCTCAACCTGAGCTGCACTATCAATTTATAGATACTTGGAAGAGTACACAAGCCTTTTGCATTTGTGTGGCCTTTACCTAAAAACACTAAAACATTATTTCCTGTATTTCAGTGGCATTGAATTGGAATAACTTATAATAATGCTACAAGAATGCTTTCAGTAATGTGGCTGTAGATTAACTTTCACTACAGCAAAGATCTGGAAGCTTCCTGTATAAATACAGCTAAAGTTCACCTTTGAAGAAAAGATGACTGCTTGATCGAGTTAAGTAGGCTGTGCTTGACTGTGGAGCAGACTGGCTTGCTGATTCAAAGTTCTCTTGCAGTTTTGTGAACTTCAAGGGTGTTGGGGTTCGTGATGGCCTGGAAGTTAAGTGGGAACTAGGATACTTGTAGAGTGAAAGGTTCTGAGCTTGTCACAAAGTTGGTTTGTTGTGCAGTTCCTCTAATTTCCACCTCAGGGTTTGCTTGCATGTGGAAAGGTGGGTGTTGAACTGGAATGGGTGTTCGTGATGCACTGTATGTTCATTGTGCAGCTTTGTGCAAGTTTGTGGTGCACAGTAGTGTTCTTTGGCAGTTCAGGCTGACAGCCCTGTTCTTCCTAACATCACTTTTGCCTCTGTTCTGGCCCATGCCTGCCCCAGTAGTGAACTGTGCAGAAAGACTACCATTCAGAAAACAAGTGCATTTCATTTTTGAAAGGAAGAGTTTTGTGCTGGCTTCTGCCTGAACTGCCTGACTGTGGGGTCAGGTTAGCACCAGTGCAGGGAGGGATGGGGAGGCTGCACTGAAGCTGTGCCAGCTGAAGTCAGCTTGAAACTATTGCAGAACTGCACCCTGTGAGCGAGGTTACTCCGGGTGAAGTTACACGAGACAGCTGAGCATATCCAACTGCTCTGCTGCTGAATGGGGGAAGTTTTGTTCCCCCTTGCTCTCTCACCCAATGGGGAGTTCTGCCTTTTCTGTTTGCCAGCTCTGGTTCCTGCTGGATTCCTTTTATGAACTCCTTCAGCTTGCTAACCCAGCAGAAAGCTGTGTTGGGGTTATTTCATGTTTTGGGTTTTGCTGGATTATTTTTTTGCCAACATAGTGAACTGAATTGGCTCACTGAGAGATCTGTCAGGCATCCAGACCCCTCACAAAATAAATGGGGGAGAACATATGGGTGGAAGTGCAGAGGATGTGGTGGGGACCAGAGAAGGGGAACAGGGTCTCCGCCTTTTGGTGCCGCACCCAGCACGGCCAGCTCAGGCTGTTCCCTGTAACTTCACACTCCTCTGAAAGGAGAGTGAGCTACCATCCTCTGCATGCTGACAAATCTGTGTCATTCTGTGAGTCTGTGCCCTTGATCACTGCGTGTGGAGTGCTCTCTTTAGGCAAACCCTTAGTTCCCTGCTTGAAAATGGGTGGTGTAGCCTTGTCTTCATCTGCTCTTGTTTGTTTGAGAAGCTGGTCAGATGTGAGTTTTAATGTAGGCTTAATCTCTGATGGTGGTGAAGTGTTAAAGCCTAAGTTTCATGCTTAACTGTTTCAAACCAGCAAATTCCTGTAAGTATACTTCTGCAGAAAGTCAATGCAGCTGAAAGCTGGAGTGATGGTTCATTTTGGAAGATGGCAAAAGTTAATTAGTATAAAAATATTCCTAATCTGTGTAAGTAAATGCACCACACAATGTTTCTTATCCTTTTTTTTTTTTTTTTAACCTAGCAGTTAGAAAGTCTTTGTTTTGTATTTACTTGCCAGTCATTATGGGTAATGAAATACCAAGATGTGCAGAAAATTATAAATTACTGAAGATACACTGTCAAATGTATAAAAGAAGATCATGGCATGAATTCCATATAACTTCACTGAAAATATATATAGTATGACTGGAACAACACAAAAATGTAATTCAGCCAAGGCCAGTTGCAGCAGAAACTTCAATCCTGTTTCTTTAATATGGAAAACTTAGTTATAGTAAATTTGAAATAAAGCAATTGTCTGTGCACTACAGATCCTGTTGTGTGCTGCTCTGTCTGCTCACTGCAAGGTGAGGTGTTGTTTCATACCTAGTGAGACTACTTGGTCTTGTAGAACTTGAGGCAGCATTTTGGCTATTTGTGTTTGAATAAAGGTATTTAAATGTTAGTGTGTCATGACATCTCCAAAAGCATATTGCTGTGCAAAAAAAATTCATGATGGGGTGTGAGCAGTATGTCTCATAAGCAAGAAATCTCATCTGTCGCAAGGGTAATCTTTTATTTAATGAAAACTTTTGCAAATATCCCCAAATCAATCACTTTGCCATAAGGGAACTGAGCAGAGTGTATGTGCTGTCTTACCTTTACAGCAGGCAGCAGTTGTTCTGACTTTGCCGTGTGGCAGCTGAATGCGCAGGTGAGCACTGCGGTGATGTGTACGGAGAGTTCTGGGGGACTCCATCTGAACGCGTGTGTCTGCTCCCCGCCTGTGCCCCAGGATAAGGACTCAGGGTTGGAACACATTGTTTATCTGTGACAGTGGCTGGGCAGGAGGTGGAAAGTTTTACTAAGACATTGCATTTTGGGTTATGCCATCCCAAATCTGTCTCTTTAGATATGTGACTTATCAGTAGGAAGATCTCTGCTGAGGTTAAAGCTGTGACTTGTGAGATACGCGAAGGAAATACCTTAATGCTGCCCTGAGGTGGTCCTGTTTGGAGGGGCTGTTTCTTGCATGCTCTGCCTGAGGTGGGAGGCACTTGGATGCCCAAGTCCCAGGCTGTTGGCGTTCTTTTCACACCTATGGAAATCACCATTAGTGCTGCTAAAAGAGTGGTGCTTGTTACCTTTCCAGCTTAGCTCCTGAAACACTTGGAGCATGGTGTGGGTCAGTCAAAGTTAAGAAGCTGAGCACAGAAGTGTTTGCGTCTGACAACACAGGTTTGATTTTCAGTGGATTCTCTTTGGCCACTGCAGGTTCAAAGTATCCTTTATGAAATGGTCAGGTACAGAATTTATAAGAAGATGAAAAACTCACAAACTGGGAAAAGATTTTCCCCACAAGCTGCCAGGGAACAACATAAGAGTTGAAATTGATGTGTCACAGTTCCTGTTTCCTGCTCCTGCATTTCTAAGTCTTACATAGGCAGACAGCAGTAATAAATTAATTAAGAATAAAGCACTAGCATGTTCTAAAAGTAAGGCTGTGCATTGAAACCTGCAGTCATTAGTTAAGCCTCTCTTGGGTTCAGCTTCGGACTGTCGGCTTGAAACTGGTCAGCAGAAATTCGTTGAATCACACATGGAAAGAGGATCTCAGGGAGAATGAAATGGGATGTCCATATGTTGATGTAAGAACGCTATGAAAGTGTAACCAGGATCCTCTCAGTGAAATCCGTTGCTGAAAAATCCTTTTTTTCTTTTAAACAGTGTCGCACAGCAGAGATGGTTGGGGAGCAGGCTGCTCTTGTAAGCAAAGATTGTAGCTTTCTGCTGCTCTTCCAGCATCAAGAGTTTAGGCATCATTCCTTTTTCTGAGTAATAGTGAAGCAGTCTGTTCCCATGAGAGTCACTGGGTTGGGGCAATACTTTAAAGGAATTCTAAAATTTTCACTTCTACATGAAGAGAAGGTTGTGAAGGAGGAAAAAAGTGGCCTTGACACATTAAAAAAATTATGGAAACTTTTTACTGAAGTTTTCAAGAGATGGTTGTTACTGAAATGGTGCATGAGTTTAAAATGTAAAAATTCATCTTGAACAGTGGGACTTTCGATGGAATTATATAGTACTGAAAAGATATAATTTAGCTTAGGTTAAAATATCTGCAGTTAAACTGGTCATCGCTGATCTTTGGAGTCTGCCACTTCTCACCCAAGATGTGTGCGTGGGTCCTTAGGAATGAAATATGTGAAATGGCCACAGTAACTGAATTTTTTTTCAGGTGCTTTTTGCCCCCTGAAAGTTCAAGATGAAATGCTGGCAAGACAATGTGTCCTTCCTCCTGTTCTGCTTAGAGCTAGATGTAGCCCTGGCTTCCATGTCTAGAAACACTGTGCGTGACATCTCAGGAGTGGTATTTTGATTTTTACTGATAAAGAAATTAAGGTACAAAAAAGGAATTGGCTTGCCAAGGACTTTTTATAGGCAATGTGGAGGTACAAGATGTTTGGTTTGGGGGTTTTTTTGGCTTTTGGTCTAGTGGTGCAAATTGGGGTTTTAAGTAGCTCTCTCACCCACGCCAGTCATCACCTCTGCCTACATGTCCATGTTCTGTAGTGTTGTGTTCCTTCTCTATGTATCTTCAGTTTCTTTCAGTAAAGCTGTCAGTGGTTTTAATACTGCTGTTAGTAGGTGTGGTGGGGAGTGCATCATGTAGTGGATATAGGTGAAAACTTCTATATGAGTTGATAATGGGGAAACATGGTGGTATGAGCCAGGGTGTTTTCCCTGCCTGTTTTCACTAGCTTTGTAATGCTACAAGGTAGTTTGGGTTATGAACAATGCTTCTACTGATCTGTAGCCACAGGACTGATAAGCTATGTGAAGGGGCCTTCAGAGTACTTTGGCAAACTGTGTTTGGATGTCTAGTGCACACAAAATCTATCTGCATTATTCAGGCAGATAATTCCTGTCTGTTCTCTTTTCCTCCTGTGTTGAGATCATTCTCCTATCCAACTGTTAGCCAGCTGAGGTCTCAATAGTTTTCAGTTTTTCCATAATGACAAAATCAAATTAGCCCTATGATGAGTGGTGCATGTGAAATTCCTTTTGGTTAAAGCACATTGCCCTGAATATTTTCTGACTGTTTTTCATCTTGTGAGAATTCAGAATCCTGAGTTTGAAAGAGAAAGGAGGAAAGGTGCAGATGAGGAAATGCTGTTGTTGAAGGTACAGGGAGGAACGCGTAGCTTGTTTCTAGAATGTAATGTGTCTAGCTGTGACTTGGTCACATTCAGTCTTATGTAAAATGTGTCCAATCTAAATAGTTGAGCGTTTCCCTCCTGAATGTGGCAAACCTTTTATGCTTATGTGAAGATGTGAAACTGTAATAGGTGCAAGCCATCATCTTAGGAGTACCTTCACACTTGTGAACCTGCAGCATCCATCATACTGTCAAGCCTCATTTACTCATGTGATGGGATTTTTTTTGTTTTGTTCTGTTCCACATTTTTTTCAAGCTTAAAGAGATTCCTTGCTCTTGGCAGAGAACACAGCACTAATAATTCCAGACAGGAGAGCAGAGAACGTAACGTGAGAACAACTGTGACTCTCTTGAATCAGACTGAAGGTTTTGTTCATCTCTGACAGGGCCAAAAATTGATGTTTGAGGAAGAATGTAAGGTGAGGAGATCACAGGATCTTGGCTAACGTCGCTAATTTAAGTGTAGTAGTTCATGCTGTTACATTACATGTAGTCCTGCTCTTAGTCACTTGGATTTCGCATAGCTGTTCTTCAAGGAAAGGGGGATAACTTGACTATTATGACATGCTTTTATATGGATAAATGTATTTCCACATAAGTCCTTTGTTTATATAATTATGGAGGTTTTGATGGGGTGGGGGAGGTTTTTGTTAGTGACAAGCAGGAACTTGTAAGCTTTGTAGGAACTGACATGTGTGAGTTGAGAGATATTCTGTGCTAGTTAAGGGATGATGGACAGCCTTGTTTAGGTAGTCAAGGAAACTGATGTTGTGAGTGTGTTGTTAAATAAATGTATTGATAAAGAGAGGTGCTGATAAGTCTTATGACTGTGGACATGGAAGATGACATTTAAAATTCTATCAGTACATTTGCCATTAATACACATTTCATGAAACTGGGGAAGCTGGCATCTTCAGTCACATATGTATGCAGGGGAAGAAAGTCTCCTTAGGAGGGGTACTTAGAGCTTGAACTTCACTGGGTAGTTGGAAACATTCTTCAGAGGCTTCTGAGAAAGTGTTGGATGTAGCTTTAGTTCTAAAAAAAAGTTTTATGCTTTTTTTCATAAGAACTACAAATACACGGTGCTCACTGTGAAGACTAATGGCTTGATGCTGCTTGGGGTCCTCGAGGCTGCAATGCGTTGCATGATTTTTGTGGTAAATCCATATACTGTTTTTCAGGCTGTGCTTGACAAACATGGCCTAGCTCGTGTGTAAGTTGCAATACCAAGTGAGATTTTCCAGTCTTTGTTACATGGAAAGCCAGATCATCAGAAGGTTATCTTTTGCCTTAAAATACATAGTTACGCAAAGACTTAGTGGCCCTGGAGAAGAAATGAGCAACTGGTCCAAGTTGGCCACTGCTGTGGGGAGAGGGAGACAGTATCTCAGTCAGCTTAACTTTCAGTGGTCCCTTCAAATCTGCATTATTCAGCAGCTGAGTGCAAGTTAGGCTGGGTGTAGGAGGTGTGGGGGGACATGCCTGTTTTAGGTGGAGAGGGCAAGAGATAGGAGGAAGAAGGCTGTACTCTAATACTAGAAATGTTTATGCTGAAGAAATTTCATTAATAGTGGAGACCTGAAATGTCTGAGACTGGAACTTCGCAAGGACGCACCTGGCTTTATAGACGGTTGTGAGATGAAATCAGATTTTAATTCACTGCTCTTTAGATTATTTTTATATGGATAGCATTAAAATATTGGATGACTCTTGATCAGAGAGGTGCTAGTGGGATAATAAAGTATGTTTAGGGATCTCTGAATTGTTCTGCCACATTTCAACAAAATATGTGAATCCATCCAGTTGCAAGGTGATGCATTTGTTAGCAAAGCTGCAGACCCACCTGTAAATTGTGAAACAGCATTTTGGAAAGCAGTAGCTCAAAGGCCTTTAAGGTCTTTACAGCTTGTTGCCTCTACCTTGTACTTGGGCCATTATTTTATTTAAAAGAGTTAATGTGATTCTTGGGCATATTGAGGAGGGAGAATAAAAGTGGGGGAAAGGAATGCAAAGCAAAATAAGTAATCTTATAAACACAGCAGTGTTGAGACTGATACTGGAATTAAATTTTGGTTTCCATGCTTCAAGAAGAATGCCAGTGTATTTGGAGAGAATTCAAAGGACAGCTGCAGAAACGATCCAGGGACTGGAAAATAAGCCTCATGATGTGAGGTTTAAAGGAGCTCAACTTAGCTTATTGAAAAGACAATTGAGAGAGGACTTGATCTTTCTCTAAAAGGACTTGTGAGATTTGCTGACAAAGGCATAGCAATATCAACTGAGGTTAGACAAATTCAATTTTGAAGTACAGTTTCTTAGCGATGATAGTAATTAGACATTGGAATTGTTTACAGGCAAGAGGAAAGGAACAAACATTCATCTTAGTGTTTTACGATAGGCCCCACTTACCTCTTTCTGTAGATAATTATATTGTGATTTATTTTTTCAAATTATGATAATGCTCCTTTCCTGAACTGAAGTGTAAGAATCTCTGAGGATTTCATGCCATGATCAGTTGGTGCCAGTTCAGGTACCTGAACTTGCAGTCACAGCTAAGATCATGAAGTTAATATGAATTTAGTGGAGAAATAGTTAAGCTGGTGATAGAATACTGCCTTGCATAACACACATAAGATGTGAAGGGAACTCTGAAATTTAATGCTTTGTGGCTTGCATCATTGGAACTCAGCTCCTTCCCATACTGTGTTGCTTCAGATGTTTAAGATATGGTTAAGGCTTTCTGAAAGCCTCTACAGAGAAGCCCTGATGTAACTGTGTACACTCACTGTATTCAGATGAGCATTCCTGCATTCCAGTTGACCGCAGCAGAAGTCTGTAAATCTTTTTCATCCTTTTTTAGAAACACTACGAAAAAAATTGCACAATGGCAATATGATTACAATTCCTCTGACAGTAAGCACAAGCTCTCCTCTACATTCTTAAATGAATGTAGGATATTCTCTGTCTCTCAAGTTAACGGGACTTGTTCAGAAAGTTTATTTGTGTTTGAAACAATATTAAATAATTGTCAGAAGTGGTGTTCTAATGGCACTTGCTTGCTGGTTTTCATGCCATCCAAATGAGAGTACTTTGGCAATTCTACTTGTCCATCACTTTGTAAATTCACCTGGGGAATTGAGTGACTCAGTTTGATAAGGGCTCCAGATCATGCTTCTACTTTTTATTTGCAGTTGTGCATTCCACCACTCCCTTGACAGCTGCCAAGTTTTTGTATTTCCATAGATTACCTTGTTCCAGATGCCTTTGCAGACATGCAGAGCTCTTAAATTCCCTTCTGGTAGCTCTCAAAATCTGCTGCTTTGTGCAGGGCGAGTGCTCCCGGTCGGTCCTGCCTGAGTGCATGCTCGTCCTTGCCTGTGCAGAGAAGGACGTTGAGCTACCTGGGCTGCTCTTTTCTCCTGCATGGCTGCATTCCTGCCTCTCCTCTCTTCCTCCTCCAGGTCCAGGCAGGGAGGAGCCCCATTGCTGTCACCTCTGCAGCTGTGCAGTAAGAAAATGCTTCTATTTCCCATGGAAGAAAAGGCAGCTGAACATTTTCTGAACATTTTCTATCAATTTGTCCCATAAATTGTGCTGTTTCTGAGGTGAGAAAGAGGTTGCCTGGCAGCTGCAAGTTTCCTTGCTTAGGGCTAGAGGGATAGCAAACTGCAGGAACGTGTTGGGGCACTACACAGCACAAAGCAAGGACCTCCAGCTTCGAGATCGAGTGCAGCAACCCCTGCTACTCACCTTGTCCAGACAACCCTGTCTGCCTTAACCTGCAGGAGCAGCTCACAGGAAGTGCTGCACACAAAAGCGGTTGAGAGAGCGTGGTTTAGGAGTAGAGAAATCTCCCTCTTCCGTGCCTTCCCTCTCAGCTGTATCATTGTCCTCCTCTTCCCACAGCATCACGAGACTGGTGGAGATGACTTGCTGGAGGAGGGCTGTCAGTCTGTTCAGCCTGAGCAACTTCTTGCATTTCAACCTCTTTGTTTCATCGTGTAGTTGTACATACACGTGCTTAGTTGCATTTATGATAATCATGAAAAATGTCCTGAATGTATTACTCTGCTCATAATTCAACATTCAAAAAAGGTGGAGGTAGCAGATAGCATTACACAGATGTGTTACAGAACCACTCACTCAGCATCGCTTTCGTGTAAGCTCTGCGTGAGCACTCTTGGCCAACTGTTTGATGTCAGTGCTCCTGTGTTACCACCCACAAGCAGTTAAGGTGGTTGATAGTGTGCTGTGCTCTTCTCAAAGGAAGAAATTACAAATTTATGTGCAAGTCATCAGAAATAAATCAGGTCTAAGTGATTTTTGTCTTTTTTCAGTCACTGGTTGCAGGTGTTTTACTGCTAATTTCTGGTCATCTGCATTTACTTTGAAAATGTGTTCAACTGGATTATCTGCCTTTTATCTTGTTAATAAAAAAATGGACTATTCAAAAAAGTGATTGTGGCTCTCTCAGCACTGTCTCGCCAAGCTTTGCATTTCTTGCCAGCAGTTAGGAAGTAGATATCTGGGAGTTTCCTGAGTAAGCATTACACCTTCTTCTCTGTGATAGTAGGAGCAAGTCTGTGATTATATTGTTTTACAAAAAACTTACCGAGATAGCTTATAAAAATTTTTATTCATTAAATCTTGTTGGGCCAATATATTGTTGGCTGCTGTCTTATTCTGTAAATCTGACTGCTGGGTGAATATCCACGGTACATGGAGGATCCAACATGGAGAGCTGGGGCATGCCATGGTGCCATGTCAGTAGTACCTGCATTTTGGGATCAGTGCATATATTACCAGTGCCAAAATACCATATAATGTGAGATACAACTCATCCAGAAAAGGGAAACACGATAAACAACATCTCTTGAACATTGTTCAGCATCATTGAGTGGTTGGAAGCCCCAGAAAGGGAGCTAAGGGGTTTTGTCTGATGCTGCCTTTGGAGCCTCATGATTGCTCTCCACCACTGTCCTACTGACTCTGCTCTCTAACAGGTTTTGTGCTGGGAAAAGCACACCTTTGGCCAGAAATGTGTGAATTTGCTAGGGGTCCCAGAACCCTCTTAGAAGACCAATAGTGCAGCTGGGCACCAGTGCCTGGGCAAGTACCACAGTTAGTGATGCCTCCTAGAAAGATGTCCCTGAGAAGGGGATATGGTGGGACAATGCAGCAGGCTGAGCCTTCAAACCTGTCACAACACTGGCATATTGCCAAAATCCTGTAAAATTCACTGGATTTTAATGCATAACAGTGATTATGTAGCTCAGTAATGAATCCAACTCTTGCCATGTGCGGTGCAGGTTGCAGGCATTTTTGTCACCTGGTTTCTCACTTGAAACACATCGGACAAACCGGTGTTTATGGAACACGGCACAAGAGCATTACACAAGCCTGGAGTAACTTCCTTACATTGCAGAGAAAAATGTATTTGCATGATCTGGAGCCCAGGTGCAAGGCGACGAAACTTGCCAGTCACAAACCACAAAGGCCAGGCTGGAGCTGGGATGGCACTTGGTGATGGTTTGGGCAGGGGAGGAAGGGTCGAAACGAGTCCTGTAATGGAAAGCAGGGCTGAACCTTCGCGTGGGAGCTGCGGCTCCATAATTGCCACACTGTGTGATGTTGCCATGGCTGCCCGGGCAGTCCCTGTGTGGTTTCCTGATGTGTGAGAGCAGGCCGAGGCTGCCGGTGAGCGCAGAGCTGCCCTACGTGTTTGGGGAGCTCAGGCATGCGCTGGCAAGCCACAGTGATGGGAGGATCCCTGTGTGGGAGACTGGAGGCTTTGAGCTCAGTCTGTTCCCCATCTCTTCCCTCCCAACAGGTCAGAGAACGAGCTGTGATTTTTGCAGGACTTAAAAAACATCCCTTTTTTAAACTTCTTTTTCTCCATTGTGAAGTCCTTCATTCTGCCTTAAGCCGGGGTCCTGCTAGGAGTGAGGCTGCAGTGTGAAATGGAGGATCCTGGGGGGCTTGTCGAGCCTGGGGGGCTCTGGCATGTTTTGATCCGAGAGCCTTTGGCTGCGTTGCCATCTGCATAGCCTGTGAATAGTTTTCTCTGGAACAGACCTTGTTCCTCAGTGTTGCATCATCTCTGGGAGAAAGGCCAGGTCCGGAGCCCTAGCACAAAGGCTTTCTGAAGCTGATGAAGCTTGTTCTGTGTGCGGAGCGTCTCTCTCCTTCCTGTCGTCCTTTCCATGGGATTCCTGAAGTGGCCTCCGTCCGAGAGCCCCTTCGTCAACAGCTGCTTTTTCTCCGCCGCTTCCTGCACACCTGGCTGATGCAACGTCTGCCTTGGAAGCGCTGCTGGAGTCTCCTCTGGAGCTGGGTTGTTTGCCCTGGTGGGGAGTGGCTGGGTAGGCAGCCTTTGTCACGTGGGGGCCTTAAATAGATGTATAAAGGATGTACAGCGAGACCTCGAGGCACAGGCAGAGAGTATTTAGTGGGATTATGCAGAAATCTTTTTTCCGATACTAAGACTGGAGGTTGCAGTCCTACTCCTGGCAACTTGTTAGTGGTTAGCCTTCCACTGGTTGTAAGTTCAGGATGCTGCTCTGTGCCAGTAAATTCTGCTGATTCCCCTTCTATATTCAGCAACTTCCCGTGACTCTGGACTGTCTGAATTCTCATGGGAATTGTAATTCTCTGGTTTTGGATTTGATCCTAGTTATTGCCCTTTATTGCTGAGTTTCCCTCTGACCTTGCATGAGGTTCAGGCTTTTCTCTCTGAAATACCTTCAAAATGCAATTTCAAGGTCTGAAGGTTTTTTCTTTTTGGGGGGTTGTCTGACAAGCTTTTAAATTTAAGGTTTGTTTACTTAGGAAAGGTTAACAGTTGCACAGATAAAACCATTCATGCGAATACTATTGCATCCGCAAGCAACAAAATTTAGAACAAGGAAGCACTTCAGTCTGCTAAGATTAAACGAATGTTATTTACATTATTTAAATTAATCTTGAGCCTTACATTATCCGTAGCCATTTTCTGGTGAAGGCAGGTCTCTTAAACTGAATCTGAAAACATAGGGATATATGGACAAGTTGTGGTGGACTGAGCAGTGGTGTTTCTAGTATTGCTGTTCCTAGTTGTCAGCCCCATTGCAGAAATGTATTGCCCCTAGAACAGTGGCTAAAAGGGAATATGTATCTTACCTGTTTCTGCTTGTAGTCCAGTCTTCTTGGCATCAACTACAATTGATGAGACATGGCAATGTTTCCTTCCTGCCACCTGTTTTGGCAAAGACTTAGAGGAGACAGTCACAGCAGTAACATCAGCTGCCACAGCTGGATTCACTGGAGGTTGGTTCTCAAACTCTTAGTCTCAGAGTATCTGTTCTGAACCTTTTTGTTTGCATTTTTGTGACATACAGACATTTGACTGTTCTTCACCTCAGGGGAACGGAGCAGCACTCTCATAGTGTAGGACCAGCATAGCAATTAGGATGTGTTCCCTGCGCTGCAAAATAGTTTTACACCATGACTGTCACAAAACCAAAAGTTTGTGAAACTGAAAGAGAAAAGGGATGTTTTTCCTCTTTCCTGTTTCATGTACTTTAGTAATTTTTGTATCTTCAATTGTGGTGTCTTATGTGTAATCCTTTTTTTTCTCTTGTATTGCTATATATTTTCCAGAAAATAGTAGAGAAGAGTATTTCCAAAATTATAATATAATAAATATAATAAAATATACTAAATAAAAAATTACAGTATTAAATGTTTCAGTGTTTGAAGAATTTGTCACCTTCACTAGCGACTTGTGATGCTGTGCGATAGAGCCACTGTAAAGCAACCTTTTTAGCATAGAAAGGGGTTCTTCTTGAGTCTGAGATTTTTGCTGAATTTCTCCACTATTTCTGTTACTCTTTAAATTTTATTTTGATTATTTCAATTTTTCATTGTGTTGTGATGTTTTCTTGAAGACTTCTGTTTATGACCCTTAAAGTTACGAGGTCTTCAGTAAGAAGTTCTTGGTTGGGATAGTCCTTTTCCCATTGCATTGTTGTCATTCCTATAAAACATTGTCTGTGTCACTTGCTCAGCACACTGTATGTGCAGACCACGCAAATGCTGCCAGCTCTCTTCTCATCAGCGTGGGGTGCAGGCAAAGTTCCCTAGTGTGTGCCTGCCACCTCTACATAAACATACCTCAGAATAATTTGGTCTGCCGTGGATCACTGCTACTCTGTAATTTGCTTCTGCTTTCTAATATGGCATTTTTATGGAATTATCTTCATGTATGACTCTTCAACCAATTTAAAATCAATAGAAAATAAACTTTCCTGTAAGGTCCTGTGATGCAAATTGGATGTTTTAAGAAAGTCCAAACAAACCCTTGTCTGACATCCCCACCTCTGGGTTGTATTGAACTGTCAAGAATGTGGTTGAATTGTCCAGGAGAAAGTATTTCTGGAGGAAAAGTCTTACCTGCCCTTTTTTTATCTCTTATTAAATTTCTCTTCCATTTTTTATCATAGTATCTGGAATCTTCAATGATTTCAAAAGAAAAATAGGCTTTGTTTTGGTTTGTGTAATGTATTGACTGCTGAAGCAGCAGCAAAGTTTTGAGGTTATTCTTTTTGCTTTTCAAAGTAATTTCTGCAGTCTTGGGTCAGTTGCTGAGAGTACTTGACTATGCCTTTTGTAATTTCTCTGCTTGATGGTTTAATTTCTCTCAGTTGCTCTCTCACCATTTGTAGTCCCTTAGGGTGTAGTTCACAGAGGAGTTTAAATAAAATTGATGTTTTCTTCATCAGGTAGAATGATGGAATCCTGTGGATGGATATGATGAAAATTGCCTTAAAATGGCTTAAACCTGGTTTAATTTTTTTAAAATTAAATTTACTTAGTTTCCATCTGTTTCCGAATTTTACCAAAATCAGTTTAACTTGCCTATACCTCAGTTTTAAACATGGCTTACATAGCCTTCACTGAACAGCGTTATTGTGCTGATTCTAGCTAAGTATTCATAAACGTATATTGAGCTAGTTTGTAGTGCTTTCATAGAGCTGGGAATTGTTAATAGGGTTATATATCTTGTGTGGAACAACTTGACTGATGTGCAGGCCCATGGATACCAAAAGTGTTTGAAATCACCCATATCCTGAAAACAGCAGTCTTGCCATTCCCTGATCCTTGACTCCCACTCTTGTGAGTGTGGTGGGCAGGAACAGGTCTCACTGGGTTGTTACTTTTTGATGTTTTACAATTTTAAAATGCTGTTATTCTTGTTCTAAGAGCTTGTCGGTGTTTTGTCAAGGTTTTCTAGATCCCAGAGAGCGAAATGAAATCTGAACCAAATGTGTACATATAAGCATTTATTTTTGCATATGATTGCATACTTATGAACCAGGGGACAGTTTTGAGAAAGGCCTAAGACAGGTAAATCTTTAATCATTGCACTAAACTTGTCAATAATTTGGTTATCATGGTATGCATAGCTAGTAATGAATACCAGTGTTGCCTGTTACTTTGATCCTTTCTGTTGTAGACTAGGACTGAGTTCTTCCAGACCCCATAGGATAGATGTATTGCTGTCTTGCTTTGTCAGCCCACTAGCAGATGATATATGGATCTAATGATAATAGTGAATACTTATGTCAATATTTCATTCTTTAAAACTGGCTTAGTGAACCCAGTTTGTTTTCAGAGCAGAGCTAAGCATTTGTGTTGGTAGATTGAGGCACAATTCAAGTACTTTTAGCAATCTGTTTCACAATAAGTTGGAGCTAAATGATTTAAGGATTTGTCTTCTCTGCCCCTGTGTATGTGTAGATGTCCATATAGAACAACATGTCTGAAATTCAGGGAATTTGATGCATTTTTTTGAGCAAACTTAAACACAAAAACCTTGATTTGATTCTGTTTGCTCTAAAGGTGCGTTCCTTCCTGTGAGGATCTGACCTTGACATGAGGTTTGTGGGTGTACAGGCAGTGCTTGATTGGACTCAGGTGGACTGTGCTCATATTTGAGTGGCACTGGCTGATGAGAGGACTTTTTCAGCATGGTAATGGAAGCTGTTCCTGCTTACTTTAGATGCCCCATAGATTTTGGTTATCCTGAAATTTCCAGGGGGAAAGATGAATGAAGCAGATCTAAGATACTAACACCTGTTGCACTGCTCCACATGCCAAGTGATTTGCCAGTGGTGCAGGTGACAGTGGAAATATGAACTCATCAGACCTTGCTGTCTCTGTCCCAGATGAGGCTGGTGGAGAGGATGCCAAGGAAGGCTGCATGGCAGAGCTGCTGTTACCAGTTTTCCACCAGCTCGGGACTGTCCTGTGGCAGTATGAGGTGCAGGAGGAAAAAGTGCTTTGAATTTGATATGACTGGTAATGGCGTGGAAGCTTAAAGACGTGAAACTCATTATATAGGGAGCTCATCCTATGTAGGTGACTTAGAGGCCTATTGCTGAGCATACAGAAGATGATGGTGGTTGTTGTTTAGACAGTAGTAATCCTGGGTTGTCAGAATTCTGGAATCTGTTTCCAGTTTGGGACTTCAGTAATTGGAGTTGTTGGGAAGTGTGGGGAGAGGTAAAGGAAGCGCTTGCCTGTTCTTTGTTATCCATGAACAAGGAGTGGTCACCATCAGTGCACATGGAGGTGATTTCCCTGTTCCCCCTGCCCCGGCTCACATGTTGAAGTTTTGCATAATCAGAAAAAGCTTTTGTCAGTTTGTCCACAGTATGTTTGTACCAGTGTTACCTTTTTATCTTTCTTGGCCATACGTGAGACACTGGGTGCACAATGGTAAAGTATCTCAGGCTCTCTGTGGACACAGACTCACAGATGTGCACTGACCCTGCAGAGGAACAGGATGAGTCTCTGTCCTCCCCTTGGTTGGTAACTGCTTTGCCCTTGAATCTGTGACCATGGGAGGGTGCAAGGGACATGTTCTGTCCCCCCTGAGATTGTACAGCATCACCTGAGCAGCACCAAAGGATGATGCAGTCTGAATTTAGGTAGCACATGCAGTCTGTGAGGCTGTGCCCAGGGTTTTTTGTCTGGGAATTAATTTTTCATGACGCTCAAATACTTCGTAGAGTCTGTCACCAAGTGTTGCACACCACGGGTGCCCAGAGGTGTCTGTATGACTGGGACATGAGTGAAAACAGGAACAACCATATCTTGAAGGAGGAAGCTCTAGTGAGCTCTTTGACTCACCATGTTTGATTGTCCCTGTTAGTACAGACTTTTAACACCACAAGTAATAGAGTTTCCAGCAGTAAATTTTCTGCATCTGCTTTATTTGTGCATGGGTGGCAGTGGCTGTGGAAGTGAGCCAATGCAGCACTGCAGCCGTTGCATCCTAAACAGACCTCCGAAAATTAAATTCACTGTTACAGCGCAGGTGCTGCTTAACCTTCTCTTGGCCAGCTTAGATTTATGAGAGTCGTTTCTGTCAATACAGGATGTTACCTGAAATAACTGAATAGCCCATATTCACAGTGTAGCCAAGGCAGCCACTCACAATGGGTCAGTCCCTTGGCGTGTGACCTGCGCTGAGTGAGAACCAGGGATCCCAGCTGGGGTGGCTGTGTGGGTGGATGCTCATCTAGGCTGTCCTGATGATGTTGGGGAAGACCAGGTACCTTTATACTGGTATGACTGGTTAAGGAGGCAGGTGTGTACGTGCCAAATGTAGGGGGAAAAATATCTTTAAATGCTGTATTTTCAAAACCAGCTAAGTATTCTCTACCTGTTAGGCAATCAGTATTCCCATTTCCATTTGATTTCAAGAAGAATTTTATTGTGAGATTTGTGCTGTGGTCTGGAGCTCATTAGATTTGAATTAAGACTTTGAATTTTAGTAGAACTTACGCCAGTGGCAGCAGAGAGAACTGGGTGTGACATCTATTTTTTTTTTCTGTACAGCTGTGTTTTTGGAGGGAGATGTAGGAAGGACCTTGGGGATTGAATATACAGGAAATTGGTCAGCTTGATGGGTGAACATTTAGATCTCAACCCCCAGCATTTTCTGTCAGGCTCATGTTTTGCATGTTAGCAGGGAAGTTTCATGAAGACCAGAGTGTAATGTAGCCTGAAGGTGATGTGGTCTTGGATAGCACTTGAAGTTTGATCTCAGCAATTCATTTTGAATTGTCACATTGTCAGAGTTGAAAGTACACATAAAATAGCACCAAACAGTAAAATCTGAGCATGGGTGATGGTTGGACAAGTATTGCTGGGTCAACACAAGAATGACTGAACTGGAATTTGCCTTGTTTGACCTTTTGGTTTGGTATTTCATGTTTTTCCAGTAATCTCCTTCCCAAAAATGGGAGTTATCAGACCATTTCAGTGCAGCAGCATTTGTACAGTGTTGATAGAAATAGGGTTTCCTGTGAGAAGTGGATGAAGACTTGTCCCAGTTACTCCTGAACTGACTAGGTATCCTGTGATCTCTAGTCCAGAAGCTGCACCTGAAATCCTCCAGTTCTGCTGAGTCACAGGCAGGCAGGAGGCTGGAATTTGTCCTGATGAAATGTCAGGCTGCTGCCAGCTGGGTATGGTCATGGCAAAGGCAAGAGATCAATAGAGGGAAAAACCATCTAAACAAGTATTTAGTAAGATTACTGGGTGTGAGGGGAGGAAGAGTTTTCCATGTCCGTTAAAGGGAAGAGTGCTTCAGACACTGAGAAACTTGTCTTGTTTCTTTTAACCTTATGCTAGAGTTTTACGTGACTCGGTTGAAGCAGGGATTGATGTCTGTAGCTTTTAGCTGTATTTTAGCAGCAGTTTGCCTCATCTTATGTCAGTGTAGAAATCACAGCTCTTGTCACAAGCATGAGAAAGGGTAAATAAGACACTTCTGAAAGGTCCTTTTATTTTTCTTTTACTTTTTTTTTCCAGAAAACACACTCAAGGAGATTGGGCTGTCTTGGGTTGGAACTGCTTGTGAGCTTAGTCCTGCCTGTTTCCTTTTTCATCTCCCACCTCCCTGTGAGACCATTGCTTTGGGGCAAAACAGGGAATTGCCACAGACCATTTAGAAATCTTGATGTGCTACTTCTGTAATTCACTGTATACCTGTCATATTGTCTGAAAGATTTCTCATAGGAATGTATGCTGAAGAAGGAAAGTGTTTCCTTGTGCCGAGAGAAGTGGCAGGGAAAGACAATATAGCATGTAGCATTTAAACTTTGACTTTCACTCTTCTTCATTTGCCCTTATAGTGAGTGTGTGTTTTTGTGTTTCAGGGGGTTTTGTGTATTAAACAATGGCTGGACTGTGGTGTCCAAAGGCAGTTCCCTGTGAGAAATTCACTATCCCCAGAAAAACTTGGCTCACGGCCTCCCTCTAGCTCAGGAGAGTGTGCTGGCAGAGCCCCGACATGCCGGGGAGCATGTGACAGCAGGCTGGCTTGTCTGCGCTGCCGGAGCCAGGGAAAGGCAGTGGAAAGTATTCAAGGCCGCCCTTAAAAGTTTAACGTGCAGAGAGAGTGGTTGTCACCATTTTTCTTCGGTTTTGGAGCTACCTTTGCTGCGTGCAGAAATGCAGCCTCTCTCTGTGTTGTGGGGAGGGGAGGTTCTCTTGAGCTGTGTAGAATAACAGCTCCTTTATGTGCATCTGTGTTATTGAGGTTATTTACATAATAAGGAGGCGATCCCGTTTCACCTCCGGCCGCCATCCGACCCTTGGAAGTCCGCGTTTATCAGCGATCTCTCTCGCGGCCGTAGCAAAGCAATGTGGTCAGCCGGGAAGGCAGAGCCCGGGCTGGCCCGGCACGGCCGGCAGCTGCGCCCGGTGCCGCTGTGACTCACCCCGGCTCCCCACACAGAGCCAGTGGCCCCGCCGCAGTCCCAGCGCCCAGACGTCTGACGTGGCTCTGCCGTGGGGAAGTGTCAGGGACAGTGGAGGCCCGCTGTGACAGGGCTCACTGAGCCGTCGGTGCAGAGTCCGGGATGGGCCTTGTGGCCCAGGGAAGCCATCAGTGGTGTGGAAACAGCTGCTCTGCCAGTCAGGTCCACCCTGGCATTGTCTAGTTGTCCTCAGAGATGGGGTTTTACCTGCAGCTTGTTTGGGGAAAGAGTTAGGAAATGCTGATGGAGGGCTGTGGGTGATAGGTGACAGCTGCTGCTTATATGCAGAAGGAGCTAATAGATTACTTATCTGATAATTAGTCCTAAGTTTACGTGGGGGAGGGGGGAACTGTCACTATCAGCTTTAACGCAAAGCAGCTCACTGCATGTCAGTCCAACACTGTAAGAAAACCCAACCACCCTCCCAGCAAACTACTACCATCTACCTCTTCCCTGGCCCTACATATGAAAATGAAATAAAAATTATGTGGCATGTCACTGATGGAAATCTATTTCTGCTTTTCTTTGCTGTGAAAGCCTTCTTTAGGGACATACAGGGAGACCTCATCCCGTAACAGAGATGCAATGCTTTGTTTCTACCCTGGTAGGTTTCCCCATGTCCGTGACGTGTTGGCCGAGGCTCTGCGGCTCCTCTCCGCCCTCGGAGCGGCCAGTCGCTGCCCTCTGGACTCCGTGATCCCCGACGGGCGTCATGAGCATTGCAATCCCTCTGGGAGTCACCACACCAGATACGTCCTACTCCGACATGGCTGCAGGATCGGAGTGAGTGTTACCCCACGAATGAGGAGAAAGGAAAATGGGAGGGTGCCAGAGGGCTGACCTGGAGTCGGGCTGTAGGATTGGTGCTAGTGCTTTCTCCACTCGGGAGAAAGGCACTGCTGGTCTGCTGGCTGTGTGAGAGATGGGTGTTACCAAATGCAGTGTTACGGAAATTGGTAAGTTTGACAGAGGATATGGGGAAAAGGAAAATTCCAGTAGTATGAGGCACTCAACCATGGGTTTTATATCAGCTTGACTAGTAAGTCTGTGCTCAAGTGCAGGCAGTCGTGCGTTTGCTGTACCCAGGCTTGATGTTGGCAGGTACAAGCCAGCTCCTTGTCTAACAGTTGTAATGTGAGGGATCAGCGTGCTGAACCTTCCTCTCAGTAGAGCCTATTAGTTCAGACTTGGTTCCAGTCTTGTATGACTGATTTGTGGACACCTTTGAAGCTTGACAGAGATGTGAGACAGCATCAGCCTGTGTAGGCACCTGTATTTTATTTCTGCCCCTGAGCAGGCTCCAAGGAGCACACCTCAGAGAGCATCCTTCGGAGTCCCCACCACAGGACCATTAGCAGGCTCTCACTGCAGCCATATCTCTCAGGCCTGTGGGAGGGGACTTACATTTCTTTTAAAAGACTGCTTCTGCAGAGTCGGGAGCATTTCAAAAACAGGAAATACTGCATTGTGATCTCTTCTTAAAACCCTTGTTAGAATGATGTCAGCTTGGATGAGACTATGTTTTTGTCGGGGACGAGAGTGAGGGCTGAAGTTATTTCTGTGTGCTTCTACCTACTGCTTGCCTGCATCCTTCTTTGAAACTAGGACTGTAATATCGCTTTAAAAAAAATTTACAAATGACGTTTAGGAGATAGATTTCTCCTATGTATTATTTAAAGGCACCTACTGTGCGAATACCTGCATGTCAGATGGATCAGTGTAGAACAGAAATTGCTCCAGACTCAATTAATTTTGAGCTGTAAGAGCAGTGGGCTAGGGTATGAATCATTGTTTTTCCCTTCCATCTCACCCTGATTTGACTATGCATAGAGATTGACTACACAGTCGCACTCTCTGCAAGACTGCTAATGCTCTTTTTTGTCTGTCTTGGCACTGGCCCCATTCTAGGCCTTCTTCTTCATGATACTTCATTCCATCCTAAAGCCCACATTTTTACATGTTGTTTTTAAATGGGGAATCAGAATCTAGTAAGTCACTCATCTGCAGTGGTTACATGATCCTTCACTTTTCGAGATCTGACATTCAGTATTGCTTGTTACCCTGCTTCTCCCACAGCAGCACTTTGAAGACTCAACATGCAGGAATTTTAAACTGTTTATGACAGGAGGAAGAGTGCTAAATAGTTTGCTCATGTACTTTACTTTCAAAGCTGAGTATGATAGGGAGAAGAGCCAGATGTATCTGCGCATGTGTCCTTTGTAGCATTTAAATATCAAAAAGACATGAGTGTAAACCTTCTGCAAAGCATTTTCTTTCTCCCTTGTAAGAAATTTGTAGGTCCAACTTGAGGCCTTTGAAAAAAGGCTTTTGAAGACTTCTGAATTGGTTTCTCTGCCTGTTTTCTAAAAATTGGGAGTGCCAGGACTTTATTCTCCAGGCTTTGCATCGATGCACTGTTACTGCTGAAGTGTCCTTTGTGGGTCTATTCAAAGTTAAGGCTGTCCTTCACTTTGCCTTTGAAACTCTCTGGTTTGATGCATAAAAGTCTGGGATACCTGAGCTTTGTACCTCTTATAAGGGATTGATTTCCAAGATGTGCATCGCAAAGGCAGTAGGGAAGGTAAAAGGAAAACTAGTTGATCCTCTTTAAGGCTGAGTTTTAGCACCTTCCCCAGCCTCTGATATAGAGAGGAGGTAAAAATTGTGTAGGGTGTTGCTGTTCATCTGAGGGTGACATGGAGGCTGCAGAGTAGTTTTGCTGTGTTAGTCTGACTGCATATTGGAAGTTGTGGGAGCTCCTTGGCGTGCTGCCGCTGAGGAAGCATGGGCCCCAGCGTTGTTGCCCCTGGACACCGTTGCACCAACAATCCTGAAGTTTTATTGCTAATGCTTGCAGCAGCATTGCTGGTATTCCAGACTGACTATGGTTAGGAATGTGGGTGACTTGGACAGAAGACGTATCTGCTGCTTAGACTGTCTAGGCTCTTTTCCTTCTAATATTGTTTCTGAAAATATTATTAGACCTGAATGGATTTGACACTGTACCAATCTAAAAGTCCAAAAGGAGTGTTGCAAAGGCTGGATTATGTGTCAAGTTCTACATGGTACCTTTTCTTAAGAAGTATGTCCCGTGAGAGAAATCACCCGTATCTCCTGCTTCTGACAATTTAGCTGGGTGTAGTCACATTGAAAACCAACTGAATTTATCATGTCGTGCACCTAAATCCTGAGCTACAGAAGTGTTGTTTGCTTATGTGTAAGGTCTTCTACTTTCTGCAGTATTTTGTACAATAAGTTATTGCTCCTTTATGTTGCAAAGACAGATCCACCTTACTCCAGAATAAGCCAGAAGCTCAGAGGTTGGTGCCTTGCAGAATAGATGAGGTTGAGTGGCAGGGTGGGGCAAACTTCAGTGCAGCTGATATTTCAAGAGCTAATAGGAAGTCCAAAGGGCAAGGGGTTACTGTTCTTGGGTGGTGCCCTAAGCACTGCCCCACGCGTGATTGCTGGCCATTCTTTGATGGTGCTTGATTCACGCTGACCATGTAGGACCCACTGAGAATCCTGTGAGATCTCACCAGAGCAGCAGAGGTCCAAGGTAAAGTTTTCCTTTTCTGTATTTTTCTTCCCCTCCTGCTCAGCTCCATGCTATAATTTTGATGAAGATTTCATCTGCAGACGTGATTCAGTAATACTCTGCTGTATTCTGATACAGGCCCTACTTCTGATCTGTGCAGAGGTTATCTGACTTGTATCTTCTGCTTGTAACAGAAGACAGCTGTGTTTCCTTGCTGGCGTTCTGTCTGTAGCCTCATTATCTAATATCCCCTGCATTGAAATGCAGCTGTCCTTTCTCTGACTAGGATTTCTGCAGCTTTCTGCTGAGGATATACCTTTGATTTTTAGCAGATTTTTTTCACCACCCTGTGGTGGGAGAGTGCATTGTACCTCAGCAGCAGATTTCCTGTTCTGCTCATTGCAGGTTGCTGTATAGAAAGCACAGGGCGAATCTGATCTGTCTGTGGCCACTGTCTGTCCAGGTCATGGATTTTGTTGCCTCTTTGTAACAGGAATCTCTAATTCCTGGTGGTTGCTGTCAGGATAGCTGCAGGTTTCATGCAGGCTTTATCATAGGACGTTGGACTCAGTAACAACTGGTATCTGAGGGAGAGAGAAGCAAGTGCAGGTGCAGGAAAGCTGCTTAGCTGCAGTTGAAATAAGCTGTTGCAGAGATAAAATGGCAGTACTGTTCAGTGGCTTTGAGATTAGGCTAGCTGGGGTTCAGATATGAATGCTGAACTAGACCAATTTCCTCAACAATAAGGAAACTGAGCTTCTTACATGCTAATTACCTTTCTAACTTCCCAGATTGAGACCCAGTTTAATGAGCTATATAGGGTGGCCCTTACTCAGTTCCTTCCCTCTGAAAGCAGGTTAATCCTGTACAGCTTCTGCACACATGATGCTTGGTGAAACGCATGACACCACCTCAGTTCCATGAAGTTTCTTCATTTTGAGCTCATGTGTTCAGTAGAAAAGAGCAGTGAAATACTGGCACTAAAAAAATTATGTTATATTGATGGGTTTTACTTCTGGCCCTTTCTGCAGCCCAGAGTCTGTGGAAGCTAGTCCAGCTGTCAGTGAGAAGAATGTGTACTCCAGCCACGGCTATGGGGCCACCCAGAAACACAGCTATCGCGGGCTGCCTTACGCAGTGAGTACTCTCTCTGCAGTGAATCAGCTCTTTACTGTCTGCTTTTACTCTTTTCTCCTTGTTCCACAGTTCTTTGCCTGTTAAGCCTTAGGAGTTTTGGCTTATTTGTTAGGGAACACTAAGTTAAAGCTGAGTTCTGCCATACATTTTTCATTTCTGTGTTTATTGTTTGTGAAGTCTTGCATACTCTACAGCAAGCTTTATTAGTGTCCTAGGTGATAGATTTTTAACTGAATGAAGTATATGAATGAAGTGTGAGTATATATGAATATATAATATTTTCCTGGTGGCAATTTTATGCCCCATTTGGTTTATTGTGCACTATTTATACTTGTTTCAACTGCGCAGATTTTCATAGTGGTAACTTAAAACAACAAAAATCAAGGAGCAGTCAGGAAGAGTGGGAGTATGGCTTGAAGCTGTGGGATGAACAAGGTGTCACAGAATCATTGAGGTTGGAAGGGGCCTCTTGAGATCACATAATCCAACCTCCCTGTTCAAGCTGACTCTGCTTGAGCAGGTTGCCCAAGACCATGTCCAGTTGAGTTTTGAATATATCAACAGACAGAAACTCTGCATCTCAGGGCAGCTGGTTCCACTGTTTAAACACTGATGTCATCTCAGATTATTAGCAGTACAACAGTTAATGTCGAAATAGCCTGGTTGTTTTCATAGATTTTGAGTTTAATTCTTTGGTGCTGAAGGAAATAATTTACATGTTTCAGAGCTATTACTGCACCTCCTTGGTAGGTTGAGGAATTCAGGCTATTGTTTTACACCAGTTAAATATTAACCTGGGAACTGTGGATTTGGGACTTAAGTTTCAAGTCATCATATCTTAATGCTAAAAGTGGTATTGCAAATACTTATTTGCAGGATCATAATTATGGAGCCCCTCCTCCTCCAACGCCGCCAGCCTCTCCTCCTGTCCAGACCATTATACCTCGTGCAGAATTGAATGGCCTGCACTCGCCTGATGAGGAGAACTCTGGGGATAGTGAGAGCTCCTCAGAAGGAGAATCAATTCCCACTTGGTGCCACTGCAGTGTCTCCCAAGATGGTTTCCTCCTCAAGTGTGAAAAGTGCAGGTAAGCTTTGGTGCAGTGCAAATCTGGGCTGCTCCTTGTGTTGACTGCTCATACCGAACCATGTCACCTTTGGGCTGTGGGACAGACTTCCTTTTGCTAACTGGAGCGTTCTTTCCAGTGCTTTACCCAGTATTGACCCTCCTCCTTTGCGTTGTCAGCCTGACAAGTGTTGGTGGCACCAGGAGTGGAGATGAGGATGTTAAATCGATGTTCTTATCATCCTGGGCCCCACTGAGGGCACGCATCTTGTGACATCCTGTTGAATTTCAAGTGACTTTACTCCTACAAACCAGCTTCAATTGTACATTCTCCTTTGGCAGAGGAATGAGCAGGGGGAAGGTGATCAGACTCCGCCGCCGGAAGCAGGACAACGTGTCAGGTGAGTTTGAGGTTGTAATTCTGATAATGGTGACTTTTGTTTTCTTTCTTCAAGACCTTTGTCTTTTGGATGCTGTAATCATCTAACTGTGATCAGTGCCCGCTAATGTTCTTTGCCTCCCAACCACTGGGATTTTCTCCTCTTCTTACGCTTCACCTCAGTTAGCTCTTGGGAAAATCTGATTATCTTGTGAAAAGAAAAGGAAAATTTTCATCAGTGCCATTCTGTGACATATCAGAAGTTTGGAACACCTGTTCCCAGTTTGGGTGGGAAAACAGAGGTGGTATAGTTCTGTCAGGGAAGAGTTGTGCAGGGGCAGCAAGTGGCCGTGATGAAAATGGACGTAGGGGTAAGCTGTGCTCTCGGGGATGAGAAGCTGCTGCTAATGAAGCACTTGTCTCTCTAGGCGGGGACAGCAGTGCCACTGAGAGCTGGGATGAAGAACTCTCTCCCTCCACAGTGCTGTACACGGCCACGCAGCACACGCCGACCAGCATCACGCTGACCGTCAACCGCGTCCGTAGGAACAAACCCAAGAAGAGGAAGAGGAGCACAGAAAAGGCTCGCACTGCTCCAAAGGCCAAAAAGATCAAGGTATGTAGAGTGAGACAAGGTTGCTGCAGTTCCTACCAAACGCTGTGCAGAGTGTTGTGAGAAGCAGGTTGACAAGCTGGCAGTAGACAAGAAACTTTTGTCCTGTCAGGAATTGCTCTTTCTGGTGTAATAATGGGACGCCTTGTATTTGTGACCTGCTCGAGTACGTGGCTGTTGGTTTAAAAATTACCTTGATGGAACTCCACCCATATTTCCCAATGCTGTCCATTCATGCTCAACGCTTGGACTCAATTACATATTTTTTCCTTTTGCTGTATTAGGATTTGGGGAAATAGCTTTTGGAGTCTGTCTGTTCGTGGCAAAGGGTCAGTCTGTGAATGGAATGTAAAATGAAGGGAGCATGGTATTTTTTAGCAGGCTTTGTTGAGGAATTTGGGCTGCAGAGTTTCTTGGCACTGTTCTTCGGGGACAGAGATAGTGCCTGTGTAGAAAACTATGTAGGTTGTGATGAACATTTGTTGAGGGATGACTTTACTGTCTTGTTTGTGAGGGTTTGGGGGCTGAAATAATTTCAAATTGCTTATATTGGAATGCAAGTGTGCGAGCAGCTGGTTCTTTCCCATCATCTGCCAGCTTTACCATGATTTTCCACAGGTTAGGTTTCCCTTGAAGTTCTTCTGGTAGGCACTGATTAAACAAAATGCTGGGGCCAGGAGATATGTGAGTTCTGGAGGGGTTACTTTCTGTTGTGAACCAGCTTGATTCTGTTGCTGGACCTTTCTTGTATCAAATCAGGTGGGGTTAGTTGGTACAGTTTTGGTTTTGATCTTGATGTTTTTACTAAGTGTGAGGCAGGTTTTTTTAGTTCAGAAATCCTGGCCATCAAGCTTTTCAACAGTTTCCACTGGATTTGCATTGCAGTGTCTCTCTTTGTTGAGGTCCGTTGTTTCTTGTGTAGGTTTTCCTGTAATTCTTGCCATCTTTTATTAAGGATTGGAGTAAGATTTATTGTGGTTATGGGATCCTAATTCTCAGGAAATTTACAGCACTTTGTTTTTTCTCTCTCTCCTTGTCTGGGGGCCAGGCTTTTCGAGAAGGCTCGCGAAAGTCTCTGAGGATGAAGGTGAGTAGAAATGACAACCCTTTGTGATGGTGGTGGAGTTTTTTCCCCTTTATTTTGTCCCTCTTTTGGTTTGCCTGGGGAATTTCTGATTGTAGGACCAGCCTTGTAATAAACTTAAACCTTACAATGCACTACAAGGAGATCTATTCAAAAGGGTATCACAGGAATTGCCCCTTGAACCTTGCGTTTGCTTCTGATAGCTTCCAGTAAGATAATGCAATCCAGTTGCGAGAGGTGATTGATTCATCGCACTTGGGAGTGGGGTGTTTGATGTAAGGGATGTAGAACTGGTTGTGGCTGCTCTTCTGTGAGGGCAGTTATTGTTTGATTGCATCAAAGCTATTTCAAGCTTGGACATCAAAGTAGTTCACAAGTTTAATGTTGGGAGTCTCTCTAGTAGTGCTGTCTTGTTTCTCTCCACATCCTCTTACTAGGAATGGATGGGACAATATATTTTATCTCTGATTTTCTGCAGTAGTGGTAGGTGTGGCCATTGAATAGGAAGGTTATTTGACAGAAAAGTAGACTTGAACTGTGAGTTACATTTGTTTCTAGACACACAGGAGGTGCCTTCAGGTTTGCTCAGTTCCACCTGACCCCAGTCCTGTAGCTGGCAGTGGCTTCTAGCAGGTGGCTCAGAGGAAAGAGGAAAATCCTGTGGTGTCCCTGTGCACCATCTCCATAGTATGCAAGTGGCTTGAGAGGGTAAAAATGCATGAAAACTCCTACTGCTTTTAAGATATATTATTAAAATAATGATTACTCTTCACTTGTCCTTGTCACTAAGACCTCAGTGTCATATTGTCTCAGTGATTTATGAAGCCAGTTGAGTTATTGAGCTCTGGAGGATTGAACTACTTCAACTACTGTCACGTAAAGAATGAAGCTTAAGTATTTTTCTTTCTATGAGCTTCTGCTTTCCCCTCGTTTACAAGACAGTCTAAATGGATTACCTGATTTTGCCCTCTCTTCTTTACTCTGCTTAGGACTTGCCGTTTTAACCCTCTGGGTATTAGCTTATGCTCTACATTCAGTTTCTTGAAACTGTGGTGACCATTTAGCTGGAAGGTTCAGGACTATTTTTGGATCAGTCACCGCAAAGATTGAGAGGCAGCCAGCATCATCTAGCATTATGTTGGCCATGAGTGGGTTGACTGCAGGACAAGCCCACATGAGATTTATTTACCTTAGTGTGTTCTTTGCCTTTGCTTTTTTAATGTACTTAATTATTTTTCCAAAGTGGCTTAAATTTTTTTTCTGGCCATGTACTAGCCTAATTTTATTTCGTGTAGGAGTGCCAAGTACCAACCTTCAAGAGTTCTGCACAGAAATCTCAGTAGATTCCTAAGTGACACTGTTGTACCGTGTTCTGGAGGGTGCAGATGCTGAAAAATGTGTCCTCATAACCAACACTTACATAGCTTGAAACAGATTTGCCTTTTTTTGTAGTGTATTCATGTGCTTGGAACACTGGATACGTTTTCCTGCTGTGTACTATCCATTCATTCTTTGCTGTTTGGTGCAGAATTCCCCTTCTGAAGCACATGCCTTGGATGAAAACACAGCTGAAGGGTGGGAGAATCGGATACGCCTCTGGACGGACCAGTACGAGGAAGCCTTCACAAACCAGTACAGTGCTGATGTGCAGAACTTGCTGGAGCGTCATCTAAACTCTAATAAAGACTATGTGGGCAAAACTGCTATGCTGGACACAATCAACAAAACAGAGCTGGCCTGCAATAATACTGTTATTGGGTCCCAGATGCAGGTAAGAACCAGTAGAGACAGAGATGGAGTAGGTCAGAGCATGGGTTAGCAGTGTCATAGCTCAGACCAACAGACACAGGTTTGATACACGATGAATCAGAAATTATGCCACTGCAGAGAGAGATTCGCAAATACTTGCATCAGTGTTGCTAAGTTGGGGATATTTTGCACAGTTCTGTGATGTAGTTAACAGGTATTTTATCATAAATACTTTGGTCACTGAATGGCCTGAGGCAGAACCACATCTGTCACTTGGCTGGAAATAGGAAATTTCCTGCTTTCCACCTGAGTTTTCCAGTTCACTTTATTTATTTTTTATTTTATTTCTTGACTTGTGTTGTGTGAAAGGCTATTTTAAAGAACCTTTCAACATTATTTCAGTATTTTGGATTATTTGGACTCTGGTAATTTACAAATACTGCACAGCTACAACTGATTTTAGGAAACTGGTCTCTCCCTAACTTTCCAGCAATGAGCAGTGGTTGGTGTCTTGCTGTCTTTATGGAGTGCATGTAAAGAAGCAGAAACAGAAAAACAGTGTGTTTGTGTGGTATATGTCCTCACCACTAATACTCTTCTTAGCTGTTGTTTCATCTGGTCTGTGCTTTGTTGAACAGAGCACAGCATCCTTACACAGTTCAGGCTTTTCTGGACCTTCCTTGTCCAGGAGAATGGAGATAGGTGCATCTGAAAGGGTGGGCTCCAAAAGAGCAGTGGGGCGCCTCTTCTGTAGAAAGGGAGCCAAGTCAGAAACCTGAATATCAGGTATATGTTTGTGCTTGAATCCTTCTTGTTTATATCAGCTGCCTCACTCAGTGAAGTTCATGTGCTCCCTCCCACCTTTCCCTCTGCTTTCATGCAGGTGAAGCACTTCAGGCAGAGCACAGATGTTGCCAGTAAGGGAGAGTGCAGAAAGAGGACTTTGGTCCAAACTTTCTTCCGTTCTTGCCTCTGGTTCTGCCATAAATAAGATTTCTTGGGGGGAGATTGGGGAGAAACACTTCTTGCTGGCTATGTGAGTAGCATTTTTAAAGAGGGCAGCTGAGGAAATACACAGAAGAAAAAGTTCTACTTCTCTGGAAATCTTAATATTTTTTCAGACTAAATGTAACCGATTCTGTCTGCTTCACATGGGTTTTAGGAAAAGTCCTGAAATAAGTAATAAAACGTGCTCTTTCTTGATATGTGTACATCAGGACACAAGACTATAAAAGATACCATACATAAATGTGCTTATTCTTGTCATACTCTCAGCTTCTCCCTTCCCAGTACAGATATAGGTTTTTCCATAGGAAAATGTTGCCAGCATTCAAAATCAGAAGACTCCAAATGTGATACCTCCCAAAGAAACAAAAAGGTAGAAACTTGGAAAACTTTGTAGTGAGCTGCAGTTACTCTAAATAAGCTGTTGGTAGGTACTTGTCATTGAACATGCTGGGAAGGTATCAAGGGACCTCGTGGCTTCGTAGTTTCTCTTGGACACTGAGGAAAAACCAGATGGCTGTCCTGGGTTGCTGCTTGTCAGCTGCTGCATCCTGTTGTCTCTGCTAAAGAGGTGGCTATGGAGTGTTGTGAGGAGGGCACCTGCATGGGTGTGGAGCATGTGGTCTCATGCACTGCATTCTGTTTTTGTTTTACTCATTTGTCTCATCATAAGTAGGCAGACTGAGAAGGCTTCTTGGTTTGCATCAGTTGTCTTTTAACTAGGTGTCATTGTTGAACATAAAAATATCACTACTGAACGTAAAAATAGCTTTTCTGTGAGATAAGGGAAAATAGGTACTTTGTGCTAGAAAATAATCAGGAGGTTGTGCCGATATGCAGTTGGCGGCTGTGTGTAGAAGTATTGTCACTGCTCTCTTTGGCCATGAAGACTCTGAAGAGAGGAGAAAGGAATAAAATTACTGTTTTATATGCCCTGCATACTCTAAAAGTTGAGAGAGTTGTTTGACTTAGGCCAACAGTGATTCAAGTATATATTTAAAAGAGATTGAGATAAGAGCTAAAAGCTTCCTTAAACAAGGAAGAGTGGGGAAAGACGGAAAGATCCCTTGCAAGATATGGGATTTTGGTCATTGGAATATTTTGGGTAAGACAAGAGGAAGTGGTCTCATGTTGCACCAGGGGAGGTTTACATTAGATATTAGGAATTTTTTTTTTTTTCCAGAAGGGTTACTAAACTGGAACAGACTGCTCAGGGAAGTGGTGGAGTCACTATTCCTGGAGGTATTTAACAGACTTGTGGATGTGGCAATGAGGGATATGGGTTAGTGATGGACTGGACAGTGGTGGGTTAACAGTTGAACTCGATCTTAGAGGGCTTTTCTGACCTAAATGGTTCTGTGATTTTATGATAAACCAGTTCTCAACTGTCCTCATGATGCAAAGGGAAAGTTGTGAAAATGTGAAGCTGTTTAGTGTTATGAATAAAATTATCTTAGTCCTGGCTACTGCCAGTTGCTCGACAAACTGAAAGCTGTGAATCACTTTCCTGACTGTTGTTGCCAAACCAAACCCGGGGTTAGTATTTGCCCTTTGTTGCCTCTGATAATTGCTGACTTGAGCTCAAACCCCTGATTGATTTCACATTCTAAAGTGAAGAGCGAAAGGGCCTTTATAAAATAAAGCCACTGAGTATTTTGCAGATGTTGCTCTGCAAACATATCAGAACAGTTTTGGCTGATTAGCAGTCAGCAGTCCCTAGCCTGTGACATGAATAAAATCATTTGTTCTCTTCACACATGAAAGCATGGCAGCTAATCCTTTTCATATTTCTAAATTCAGAGAACAAAAACAAGCTGAGCTGTGTCTTACCAGAAGAGCTGTGAGATCATTCCTGTTTCACCAAACTCAGATAAATAAGTTTTACAGATGCAGAGCTTCTCTTTCTGCATGGACTTTCTCCTCCTCTGAGCACCCCACCTTATCCCACCTGTGTTCCCCAAGCTGTTTCCTGGCATGAGGTGAAGAGTAATACAAGTCAGTCATGGGGCAAAGGTGAGAGTGAAGGCTACCAGACATTAACCTGCATCTCTGAAAGATATGATCCCATTGATACTCTTAGTATTGATAAAGTGGTAGAACAGTTTAGGTTGGGAGGAGCCACTGAAGGTCATTTGGTCCAACCCTCCTGCCTGGGGCCAGCTTAGGTGAGAAAGTATGAAAACAAATCAGTGGTAGTATAGAAGCAGAATTATTTAACTGGTGACACACTGGGTCCTAATTCATGTAATAACTTCAGATACTTTCTTCTTATCTCCTGTCATACAGTAGGAAATCTGGTCCCATTTATTTATTCTTTGTTGCCACGGTTGGATAGCACAAAGTGCTAAAGATAATTTAGCCACTACTCCAAGGAGTACAACCAGTGTTATCCTACAGTTCAGTCATATCATGAGTTTGTTGATCAGAAATCAGGACTAGCAGTGTGGCTTCTCAGTCTGGAAATAACGTTTCTGTTATGCTACTTGAGTGGACTTGGGCAATCCTCTATGAGCTCCTGTCAGGACCCAAGACCTGAAGAGGTGAACACCCTGCAAGACTCTTCGGAGTCTCCAGTACATATATGCAGATTTTCCCAATTGCTGGCAGATAGAGTGGTATAAGAGAGATAAACCCCACAGGCATGACAAATGTAGCACTGGATGTATCTCAAGGAGCTCGGGACCATTACTCCCATCTGAATAGGTTTCAGATGAATAGTTTTATAAAGCCGTCTTTATCCTGGATCTGAGTGAGAGAAGTCAACAAATAGATCTTACTTTACTGGCTCATCCAAGATCTGCATTATAATGTCATATTGGAACAACGAAAGTAATTTTCCTGAAGAGGTTTTATACAGAGGAGATACAAGACACAATGAGAAAAAAGGGCTAAAAAGATCTGTAGTTCAGTATTTTCATGAGCTCAGTACAAGGATTTCTCTGGCTTCCCAGTGATGAGTGCTGCCTTAAGACATAAACCTTTATTTTCACAGGGTTAGAATGGTGTGTATTCTGTCATTGTTCAGGCTGAGCCCCTTAAACTAATTTTTATCCATTTCAACAGTGCTCAGTAGCTGTTTCTAATGAGAGTTCTCTCAGAAAAAGTTGGGAACTTGCTTTTAGTAAAATTTTGTGGTGTACTCCTAATTTAGATACATGACTGTCATTCTTACTGAAGTCAGAACACTCATGCCTCAGTTCACTCTGGAAAAGTATCAAAAGTGGGCCTTTGTGAGCAGTGAGTAGAATGCTTAGGAAGGAACTGGTGGTGAGGTGGCCAGTCATCTTCACATAATCTTTCCTTGCAGAGAGATTCAATCTGTTAAGTAAGAAAAGTACTTTGTTTTTATGGAATAAGTCTTTTCTATGCCCTAGTGCTTATAATATCCCTTCCATTATTCCATAAAATGTGTCATATTTGAATGTCTGTACTTAAGAATGTTGTGGTTTCATACTGTTAAGACACATTGTTGTGAAAATTCATTGTAATAGAGCTGTAGACTTTAATATGAAGATGTTTCAGCAAACTGTCACTACTTAGTTAACAATTTATTTCCTCATGTAAAAAAAAATTAAAAATCAACAGCACTAACTGAGCCAAAGATGTAAGGGAGTTTCTGGATGGAGATGGAAATTGCCAGCTTAAGTCTTTGGCCCGTTTGCTAGGATTTACTGTCCTCTGCAGAAGGAAAAGCTTGCATTTTTTCCTCTGAATGTGTGACAACCTACAATTTAGGGAAGATCTGAATTATTCTGGCTGTGAAAGTGGCCATAATTGCAGAGCAGCTCCCAGTTAGTAGCAAGTTACAGGTCTGGTTATGCCTCCTAGCTGCAAGACTGAAATACTCAGTCTGGTAGATTTGTCAGACTCTTGTTGAAGGAAAGGAATAAATACTGTGTGCTTTTGATAAATATTATCAAGGTTATTGGTCATTACTAAATTGCTACAGAATAGTATATTCATGTGGCAGAGTTTCTCAGTTTTGCTATTAGAATATTTTTTCTTTTTACATAGGTAAAATATTCTTCATGAGTTAGAGGCCTTTGGTTCAAATTCTCCTCTTTTGCTCTGGTTTTTGTTACAGCTGCAGCTGGGAAGGGTGACTCGGGTTCAGAAGCACCGGAAGATCCTGAGGGCAGCAAGAGACTTGGCACTAGATACCCTTATAATTGAGTACCGAGGGAAGGTTATGTTACGACAGCAATTCGAGGTCAATGGGCATTTCTTCAAAAAGTAAGAGTACTATGAAATGATTGGTGTGAGAGCATCGTGGCACAGAGAGACTGGTGTCTCTATGGGATAATGCTCACTTACAGGGTCCTGTCAGCTGTGCCATCCATACAAATGGGAAATCAAATATATCACCTCAGCTTGATGCTCTGCTGATGGACCAAACGCTCTGAAATAGATCTCTTAAATTGATGCAAGTACATAAGCCCCCAGAGCAATAGTGCTGATGGAAGTGCTGCTTCCAGTGAAGTGAGGGATACCTGTTAACAACAGTGCTGTGGGAATTAGGTGTTTTGGGATTGACATGTTCTGTTGCTTCTCCAGGCCATATCCCTTTGTGCTGTTCTACTCCAAGTTCAATGGTGTTGAGATGTGTGTTGATGCCCGCACCTTTGGTAATGATGCCAGGTTCATCAGGCGGTCCTGCACTCCAAATGCTGAGGTAAGTTCTCTCTTCATCATCACTGTAATTGCAAATACATGTTTTACATAAGCTTAGTGCTTTCCCTAACTTAAAATGTACTAAGTGGGGTAAATTCTCTGTGTCTCTTGCTTGTTTGGTGGTTTATACTTGGAATATGAGAAAGTTTGGGAACATGAGGGGGGTTTTTCTGGAAGAGAAAGATTTCTTTTGTGTCTTTCCTTTGGCTGCACAATGATACTGAGGATAAGCAGGTGGTAGTAGGTGTAAGTGGAAAAGCACAGGATGAGACAAGAGCAGTGAAGCAGGCTTTTCCCTGTGGAGAATTTGGGATAATTATTGATACAGTATATAAGAGCTACTTTGAAAAAGGAGGCTTCCATCTTGGAAGTAGGAAATGCAACCTGTGGAGACGTCAGTTTCTTTTTACTTTGTTTAACAAGGTTCGTCATGTGATTGCTGATGGGATGATCCACCTGTGCATCTATGCTGTTGCCACCATTGCCAAGGACACAGAGGTTACCATCGCCTTTGACTATGAGTACAACATCTGGTGAGTCCTTCACCTCGCCCGGGAGCTCTCCACTGCCCTCCTGGACTGGACATCTTCCTCCAGCCCTTTCCTCGCATTCTACATATTGCTCCGTTTTCTACTGAATTGCATTTCCCGGCTATTCTGTCCAGTTCTGCTGGCATATTCTACAATAGAGGCCATAAGGTAGCCTGCTGTCCTTGCTTTGGCACGTGGTGAGATGTTTAGTAAGAGATGTATTGAATGTCTCTGTGCACGGGTTGAGAAATGAAGAGTGACACGAATTATGTTTGTGTTTTGGAGCAGCAATTATAAAGTGGACTGTGCGTGTCACAAGGGGAACCGGAATTGCCCTGTGCAGAAACGTAGCCCAAATGCTGCAGAACACCTACCTCCACCTGTTTTAGGCACACTGATTGGGGCAGAAACACGCCGGCGAAAGGCCCGTCGAAAGGAGCTAGAAATGGAACAGCAGAACATTGCATCAGATGAGAACAGCAGTCAGCAAACTGAGGAAGTTCCTGAGGGACCTGCAGCAGTCAGTGACAATGAGGTAAAACCTTTGGCCCCTTTTTATATATGTTACCATTCAGTGTTGCAGGAGTCTGATCCAATAGCATTGGAATCTTCAGAACAGAAACTGCAAGAAGCCCTTTTTTAAACCTTTAGCACCTTAAATTACAATAGAAATCTTGGTAGCTTTGAAACAGTACTGGGTTACTAAATCTGAGTTTCTCTCTCAGGTGCCAGAGAAGGAGGAGAAACAAGAAGGGGAGAAAGAGGAGCCAGTAGATGAACAGGGAGCCTTGGTCCACAACCGACGGGCAAGTATCTCTCTCTGGGTATCACCCCCCTTAGGACTTGCTTCATGCAGTGACCAACAGGTCCAGTTGGTTATTTCACTTGTTTGAACACAAATCCCAGCTGTTAAGGATCTTCAGTAATTTGGTTAACAACAGAAAAAAAAAGTGGGGGAAGAGTAAAAAACCACCCAGGTTGACTGACTCCACATCACAGGATTTATGTTAGGATGCTGCAGATTAGGAGATATCCTGTAGATTTGTTTCCTCATTGAGAGATTTAACTGTTACTTTCAGGGCTGTTCTGTAGTCTAAAACACACCTTTAGCAAAACCATCAGCACCAGATTTCAGAAAGGTAATTGCATCTCTTTTATGTTCCTGCTGCCCTTCCTTATTGCCAGTACAAGAATTTATGGCACTATATAGAACCATAGCATAGTTCAAGTTGGAAGGGACGTTCAAAGGTCATGTAGTCCTACCCCCCTGCTATGAGCAGGGATATCTTCAGTACAATCATACCATGAACCAGAACCTGATTTTTCTTAAAACTTGATTGTTTTTGCTGGGTTAGAGTTGTAAACAGATATCTGTTCTGTGTATAGTTTCATAAACTTGTTGCTATGTGCGGAAAAGGATAGAATCAAGTTGCAAAAGTTAGTAAGAGGTGTAGACCACCAACAGTACTATTGGCACTTACTTAGGAAATCTCTGTGATTCCAAATTATTTTTGTGTTAAGCAGTCCTCTTGATCAAAATATATCTTAGTGCTCTGGGATCTTTGATAATACAGTCCTTTTTCAACCTTTATCTTTACTGAGTAGAGCTGGTGGGTTTTTTCCTGTGCTTCTTATGGCTCCTGGGGTTGTTGCCTGGATTAGAATGTTTTATGCATGTGAATGGAGCCGCTCTGGCTCTTAATTCATTAATTTGAATAAACAAGAGAAAAATCCAAACAAAAATGCAAATACACAATTAAAACAACCAACCAACCAGAAACCCAAGGAAGAAAAACAGATAAATTGCTCCCATTCTTTTACCAGCCAACAAATGTATTGCAGCTAGGAATTCCCTGATTTTCTTTGCTCACCAATATCGTAATCACCTGTCTTCCTCTAATCAGAGATACGGATCTTCCAAGTGTAAATTTCCTGAGAATGCCTTAATAGTAAGATAGTGCAGCAACTTGCAGAGCCAAGGACCATCTGGCAGAGACATCCTTGGATTATCTGACAGATTTTTTTTAGAACAGATGAGATAAAGCAGAAATTTGAATGAGAGCAGTCACCCATCAGATTGGCCTTAAAGCTTGGAGGGAAGATTTCATTTTAATGCAGGGAGGCTGATCTCTTTTTGGGACAGAATAGTTCAGTAAGTCTAAGTGAAGTGTTAGTTTCCCATGAGCCTGTAAGCCCTGTTCCTGTAGGTTGCACCAGTTAATCTGTTTTAATGCGATTCAGTTTTCTGTAATTGGCACCAGGTAAATACCCATATCTATAGTTTCCCCAGTCTCTCTTTGTGTGTGTGTACGTGTATGTGTACGTGTGTGTGTGTGTGTGTGTGTGTAGTATTTTTTAAGAGAAAACTGTAAAGGCCAGGCTGTGGGCTCCAAGATACTTTCTCCATGACAAATCTCAGAAGACACTTGACCCCACTTCTTAAAACCCACTTGTTTCTTGCCATTCACTGCAACATTATTGTACTGGGCTTTTTGTATACATAATTACCAATTATTTCTGACATAGCCAGGTGATAAGATTTCCTGTCCTTTCTGTTTACCTAATAAATGGACTTGTTTTGCCTCTCTGTTCTCTCATGTTCTATTTTTCTTATCCACTATGTAAGCTGCTTAGACTAAAGCTTTTATTTTTGAGCTGGGTCATCGCCTGACATTCTTGCTGGGAAAAGAATGAATCTGGAACATTTAATCAGTTTGTGTGGTGTATTACACTTGCTGCAAATTACTGAATCGCTTATTTCTGTTGCCCCTGGCTTCTGTTTGGTTCTAATGTTTGGTCATTAGCAAGTAGCTCTGTTTGTTTCCAAGTTATCTCCTCACTCTACTTACGCTTTCTTATGATTTTTAATTCTTCAAAATGATGCATTTCCTTGTGGCTGTTTTATAAATACAACTCAGCAGTATGTAAGTGGTCCTATTTAAGAACAGAGTTGAGTTCTTCTACTTGCGCTACAAACACATGATTATGTTGTTGTTATTCAGGGAAATTTGCCATATTGAAGAATGCAACTAACTGATAAGAACTGCTTCTCTCTGTCCTCTATCTGGCTTTTGTCATTGCTGTTCGGCAGTTGTTCTCCTTGTGCTGCTTCCCATATCTGTTCTTGCCCTGTTCATGTACATAATTCACCATACTTACTTCAGTTTACCATTGTGTTGTAGTCCCGGGAGGATAGGAAGGTAGAAGCCATCATGCACATGTTTGAGAACTTAGAAAAGAGAAAGAGGAGACGGGAGCAACCATCAGACCGTAACAGCACTGATGCTGAAATCAGTGTCAATTCTGAAGCTCCTGAGCTGGAAGAAGTGAAAACAGAGACTCCTGAAACTGGAGATGGAAGTTCAGCACTGAGTGCACCTCCTCCTACTGTTTCTAACAGTACCAGCAGTACTGGGGTGAACACACGACGGTCCTCACAAGTTATGGTAAGATGAAGATAGAACTGTTTGCTACCTTGTACAAAGCTCAGGTGCAGCATTTCTGATCATAAGATCATTCAGGTGGGGAGGAGCTTTGTGGGCTCTCTAGTCCATTCTGAGTCAGGTAGGGAGGGACAGCTCTGAAGTTAGAACAGGCTGGCCAGGGTTTTACCCAATCTTGTCTTGGAAACCTCCAAGGATAGAGATTGCACCTCTTCCAATTCATGACTGTTACGTTGAAAAAAATTTGCCATGTATCCAGTGTGAACCTCTTAGTGTATGTGCATTGATGTGCCACTGCATCTTCTTAGTGGCTTCAGGCTGTTTGTAGGAAGACTGCTGTTGCATCCCCCTCAGTCCTCTCTGGGCTGAACAAGCCCAGTTCCTTCTCCAGGTGAACCCCTTTTGTACTGGTGTGAACCTAAGTTAGATGCATAAGTGCAGTGATGGAAAATTCTTTTCTTTTTGTTTGGTTTTTTTTTGACCCAGTCTACCTTGGATGCATGTGTTCCCATTTTATGGCAGGGCCCAGATACTTGCCTGGAATGCTCCGTGTCAGCTCAGGTCAGGAATAAGAGCAGTTAGCTTGAGACAAGCAGCAAGTTTCCTGTTGCTGCTTTCTTCCTAAAGACCCATGTTCTGTCCTTTAAGAACGCGGAAGACAAAATGATAATGTGCCAGTGTTGAAGGGTCCCCAAGGCCATCTTATGAACCAACACAGAGTCCAACAAGATTTTGAGAGTCAGGTAGTATTAATAAATAAATCTCAGTTCTTGATCCTGTATGCAGAGAAAGGGAGTACTCTTAGACGTACTCAGACTAATGGCAGTTTATTTTGTAGGATGCTGTCCCTGAAAAAACAGTGACTAAGCCAGCTCCAGCAAAGCCCTCCAGGCCCCGACCAAAAAGTCGCTTCTCTCGATACCGGACTAGTTCAGCACAAAGACTGAGAAGGCAGAAACAAGCCAGTTCCCAGCAAGCTGAACTCACACAGGCTGTCCCAGAGGAAGGAAACACTGCCAGCTTGGTAACCACAACAGATGTCAGCAACGTGGAAGGGCCAGGAGAAGGCAGACAGTTGACAGGATCTGACCCAACTGCTATCCTGGCTACAGGATCCCAGTCTAATCGAGCTGCAGTAAAGTACCCCAAAACAAAAAAGGTAAATATGATCAAGTGCTCAGAGTTGGGATGGCAAGCTGGCAGGTATGCATTTAGGATGCAGCAAAGAGGTTAACTTTCAGCTTAGAATTGGAAGACCAAGAGAGAATGTGACTGCAACTGTCATGTACAAGCTAGGATAAACTTGGAAAGGAGGAAAAATTGCAGAAGCCAGCAGGCAGCTGCCACATACTGGGTATATATTAGCTATGAATACATTTAGTTTTGTGTCTAGAAACTAGTTTTGAACAAAGTGATCAAGTTTTTGGAGAACCTTCTGGTAAGGAGTGAAACATAAAATCAAGCTATTTCTGTAACACCGAGTTGTGTCTCCAACAGGTGAGAATTGAGTTTGACACAGGAAGTCCTTCCTGTTGAGAAGGACGGGTGTTTTAGCATGTGGGCTGACCTAACCATTGCTTTCCCATACACCGTGGTGCCATATTGCCTTTCTTCTACACCTGTGCTGGTTGCACTGACGTGTGTGTTTCCTCCTTCAGTACCTTGTTACCGAATGGCTGAACGACAAGGCAGAAAAGCAGGAGTGTCCAATTGAGTGTCCTCTGCGCATTACTACAGACCCAACAGTTTTGGCAACTACCTTAAATATGTTGCCAGGTCTCATGCACTCCCCACTGATTTGTACCACACCTAAACACTACATTCGCTTTGGTTCACCTTTCAACCCTGAGAGACGCCGAAGGCCCTTTATGTTGGATGGCATTTACAGCTCCTGTAAAAAGGTATGTTTGCTCATGTCTTACCTTCACACAATGTATACTCATCTTACTGGCCCCCTTGTAAAGCTGTTGTGTCGTTTTGGAGTTTATTTCCGTGTATTCCTGCTGAGCTAGTGTGTTGATGCAGTGTCCAGGCTGTGACTGCCAACCTCCTTGCCAGAGTTCAGTTTTCATCCTTGCCTTTTGCCACGGTAGAACAACTGTTCTGTGACTGCCCTTTTAGAAACATATATGTTCATTTTTGCAGTGGCTGTTTATTATCCAGCATACACAAATCAAAGAGTGTTGACTGCTGCCCTTAGAAAGTTTTATGTTACTACTTTGGCAGTCAGACGATGGTTGGCATTGTGGGGATAGGACAGTGTTGCAGAAGACCTCAAGAATCCAATGCCTCAGTTAAGATCCATTGTCTTTGGAGGGCCTTTGTGGTTTAAAAGCTTTGAGTTTTCCTGTTCACAAGAACAAGTCCACAGCTCTGTGTTTGGGATCACAGACTGCCTACCTACAACAGATACTTGAGGCTGTGCAGGAAGCGTGACCCAGGCCCAGCTAAGGATTTAGATCCTCCAGAGATGACCAGTAAATGCCAGTATTTACCCATCTGCAGGGAAGCAGAAGGCAGGGTAGTTCACTCAGTCAGATTTGTATCGGAATCCATTTTCCCTGTTGCCTGTTGGTTTTGCTCAGAGACTTTTCCAGTTCCTGTGTGATTACCTGAGAACAATTATATAGAAATCTTTTCTGCTCTCCCTATCTTGGTGGCTTTCAGGTACCATGTCTTGGTTTCTTTACCTTGCTTTGTTTGAGGGTGTTTTTCCAGAGAGAATCTTTGGACTTTACTGTTTTCCACCTTCAGCCAATTTGTTGTCGTGCCCTAACAGTCTCTTCAGTATTTCCTTCATAGGTAAAGCTCTTCATGGTTCATGTATAGATGTATGACAAAACCTTGTCTGTTTCTGTGTGCCTGGGCAACCTCCTCATGCATCTATAAGATGAGAACTGCAAGGTTTGAGTTTCTTTTGAACCTTAACAGTGTCTTTGAGCACCAGGGAAAAGAGAAGCATCCAGAGCAAAGCTGGCAGAGTTATTTGGAGTTCTGTGCTTGGTGCAGTTGCTGTACAACTAGCCAGCAAGCTCAGAATTGAGGGAACTATTGTCATGGAACAAATCTTCCAATCTGTTGCTACATTTTACTCTTTTCTAGTCAAATGATAATTCTCACTGCTGGAGAGGGAGTGGACTAGTCTCACTAGGGATGACTTCTATTTAGTCCACACCTTCCTTGAAGTTGTGTCCAAAACTGGATGTTGTGCTGCAGCTGGGGAATTTTCAAAGCAGAAAAGTTGCTTTGTGTCTTCTAACCTGTACCCATTTTGTGCATCCCAGTATGACTGAGTTTTCTTTGACAGGTTGACTGAAACTCATGTTCAGCTCATGATTTTGTATGTTTGTTAGAACAATCCATTAGTTTTCTAGTTTGTAATTGTAGAAGTGGTTGTTCTAGCCTAAGCTGTGTCGTGTTGTTCCCCATCCATTTCCCAGTTTAGTTGGAAAATCATTAATGGTGTCATCTAGCATCCTTGTTTCTTAATCTGAAAACTTAAATATGCTGCCTATTCCATTAAACAGTTAATAAAGTACTGAAAGTTGCTGTGTCCAGAACAGATGTTGCAGAAATAATTTGTTAGATTTCTGCTTTCTGAATGTAAATAATTGTTAACTGTTTTAGTGAGGGGTTTCATCCATTTCATAGGAGATCCCTGGCTTTTTCTTGGAAAATGCTCTTTAGCATTTGGTGATGTTATGACTTAACAGTCTGGAGATGTAGAAGTCTGCTTCTCATATTCAGGAATGTTTAGAAAACTCACAGGAAACACCTCCTTTTTAGCCAGCTGAGGTCTAGAAATGGTCCAGAACTTGATGATACTCTCTCTTAAGACCTGATCTGTGTCTTGTCTACTTTTGACTACTCAGCCAAGGAGGTTGATTTATAAAGGCTGTTGAAATAGATCACATATTTTCTTGGATTGTCAGCAGGCCTCATCCTTAAACTACTGAGAACTGTGCCAAAAAACTCAGCTGATGATGTCAGTTTGCATCCAAAGCATGGCAATGTCTGAACCTCGCAAGGAAACTGAACTGTAACCTGCTCTCACGTTATTCACACACTGTGCAGTGACTTGGCTGTCAGATCAGATGCCACGTTTGAGGTAGAGGTGCTCCAGACTGGCTGGCACTTCTCCCTTTTCCTGGCGGCCACAGTGGAATCCTTTGGGTTACATTTGAACAGAGAAGAAGCGTCTGCTGTACAGTAGTGAAGGCCATCAAAATAGATCCTGTCACCTGCTCTTCATCCTCGCATTGAAGTTTTCACTTTGAGGATTGTGGCCACTGAGTTTGTGATGTGCTTTCACAGTAGCTTTGAGGAATCATAAGACACACATGTGTATCTCTAACAGGATACACATTGCTGGCATGCAGATGAACTGTGGATTGCTGAAAGGTAAAAGTACAATTTTAAACCTCTCTAGGAGAAGAAGGGTCCGGTAAAGGGAGTCACCTGGGTGAACTACACAAAAGAAAATTGCTGTTTGCTTTTATTCTGCAGTTTGCTGTCATTTCACTGTATCACCTGAGTGTTTTCCCTTATATTGTGGCAGTTATCTTTGTACTAAAATGAACAAAGGTTCCTGCCTGCCATCAGGAGTCGGTTTATATCAAGATACAGGGCTAGCACACCCACTGCAGCAGCTGATTTGCAGAGGCTTCAGTTCATGTTCGCTTGTGTGATATGTGAGACATTCGTAATTGTCCATGTTCGGAAGACCACTGTGACTTATCTTTTTTATTAGTAGCTGAAGAAAAGATTTGCTTTTATTGTTCTTTTCTTGGTGTACCCTCCTTGAAAACTGCTGCTTGCATTTTAATCAGATTTTTTTTTTTTTTTGCTCAAATTTGCTCTCCTGGGCAGGAAACAGCTTTTTTGCAAAAATCAGTGGTTGTAGATAGTTAATTATATTTGTGTCTCTTTTCTTTTAAATTATGATTGTTTTTAATAGTTTTAGGTGCCACTGTTCTGCCTTTTTATATTTATAATTTGCTCTTTACTTTTCTCTGTATTACTACTGATGACTGCTGCTCCCAAAACCCATGTCAGGAAGGGCACAGCCCCAGCACAGTAGGTGGTGGGCTCGGTGCTGACAGCCATGTTCTAACTCACTGCCACTGAGCGCATGCCAGCGGGGTAACCCTGGGGTTCTGAGCAGCCTGCCCTGCTCCACACAAGTGTAAGAGTTGGAGTGCATCCTGCAGGATTGCAGAGAAAGTACCCGAGGAGTTTCACGTTTATGTAGTCTCGTTCTGTTTCAGCGCTGGATCAAACAAGCCCTGGAAGAGGGGATGACTCAGACCTCACCAGCTCCGCAAGAGAACAGAACCCAGTGTCTATACCAAAGCAACGAGAACAGCAGCTCCTCCAGCATCTGCAAAGATGACACAGGTAAGTGCTCAGCACCATCAGGGCACTACAGTCAGACTGGGAAAGGTGCTGAATACCAAAGGCAGCTGTACAGGTGACATCTTAATGTGTCCTGCTGCCTGATGGCACAGCTTTGGGGTAGGTGAAAATGTTGCTTTGCTGTTCATTCAAATCTCTGTAGACCCATTCTAGCTTGAGCATCTGTAAAGTTTCTCAGTATTTTCCTGTGAAAAGTTAATCACTTAACATTGCACTATCAGTCTCAGTGCTCTGGGATTTCTTGTACAATGGAAGGGAGGGGGTAGAGGGAAGAGAGCCCAGTATCATCTCTTTTGAGCAAGATGCTGTTGGAAGGACAACTAAATACCTGCTGACTGTAGGAAGATACAGCAAAGTTTTACAGGCACGTGTGTAATAAACAAATGAGTAAGTAAGTCTCAAGGATGGAGAAGCTAAAATCTGTGAGTAAAGCAGCAGAATGGTTAAATATTGTGTCTGAATTTACAGAGAAAGAGAGTGAAGGTCAGCCCAGTTGGGGATCAGTTTTCTGAGGATGATAGACAGGAAGCTAGACATCACACAGATAATACAAAATTGATTATTGAAAGAGTAGATGAATAGGAAATTAACAGAATGCCAGAACCAATAAATGTATGTCTCGAGCAAGACCTGACCTGTAGAATTTACTGGTGGTTTGTTGTTTTCTTTTTTTAACTAAGAATCAAAAAAGATTATTATTTTGAAGAGAGGTATGCCTGAGGGAAAGGCTTTTAGTCCTTTGTGGAAGTGGAAATGTGCTTGGGGTGTATTGATGTAGCCTATAGGGAACTATTAGGTTCAGGTAATAACTGAGCTGCTTCTGGTTTGTTTGTAAGAATCACAGTGACATGTCCTTTGACCTCTCTCTATACTCCGCTTTTTAACCTTTCCTGTCTTCCTTTCCCCTAGCTCCCTCTTGTGCTTGCTTCTAGTTGAAATATTTGCTTTCCTTGTTCACTGCATGTTCCTGATTATGTATAGTTCTGTTACCAGTACCTAGACATTGATATAGAAGTAATTCAGAGGTACTTCATTTTTAGGGGTCTTTTGTAGTTGCATTGAAGACTTGTGGGCTTCATTTGGGCAGGGAGCAGGGGCAAGAGACCAACACGTGGTTTGCTCGTGGTCAGTGGTTCAGCCGTGTCCTCAGCTCAGTTTGTGTTTCAGACTTGCTGAGTCCCCTGAAGAAATGGAAGTCTCGCTACTTGATGGAGCAAAACGTTAAGAAGTTGCTGCGGCCGCTGTCTCCTGTCACCCCTCCACCTCCTGTCCCTTCGGTCCCCGGCTCCGCGAGCCCTCAGCTGCCCGTGCCCTGCTCGTCGCTGCCCGGGGAGGAGGAGACTCGCAATGGTTACGGCATCATGTTCTCACCCATCCCCTCTCTGGCTGCCAGCCGCTGCAATACTCCACTACAGTTCGAGGTAAATCTGCCCAGGACTGGGTGTGCAAAAAAGAAAGGAACAGCAGTGTTTGCAGCAGAGGTGGCACTAGGGATACCTTCCTTTTTGAGTATGTATTCCAGAGCAGCATCACAGTCTCAGCCTCAAGAGCGCTGCTGCCTTTCTCTTCTACTTCACTTCTGGACAGATCTCCTGCTGTCTGAAATGTCAAACTTTGCTACAGCCCAGCCTCCCCTCACTTTGTAGCTATCAGTAATGTTAGTCTTACATTTTTTCTATTTCTGCAGAGTAGCTTCTAAATTTCTCAGGTATCACAAGCTTCTGAAGCTCTGGTTGTCAGGTTTTTACAGACTGAGGTTTTTCAGACTCAGTTTTGTGATCTTTTTAGAGTGGAAACAAATTAGAGGATGTTTGGCCTCTCCATATTCGTAAGAGTGACCAGAACCATGATGACATGCTTCTGCTTTTTTTGTGGAGTTTGTCAGAACTTTTTGTTAAGAAATTTCTGAGATTCCTCAGTTTTCTGAGGTTTTCTACTTTGCAGAAAACAGTGACTCCTGCTATATTTCTCTGATAGCAACATAGCTCTGGGAAGCCTGCCTCTCTGATTCCATTTTAGGCCTGCTCAGTAGCATGGAAAGGGAAGTGCTTGGGAAGAGGCCTTAACTGTGCTGTCATACACATACGCTGCCTTCACTGATAGGTGCTCAGATGATTCAACTTCTCATAAAGCTAGCTGCTCACACCTCTTCTCTTGACTTGAGCTGGAAAGATGGCCCACAGTGGATTGAAGGAGACATGTTTATTTTATAGTATATGTTTATGAAAGGTCATCTTAGTGTTTGGGGGATCTTAGTTTAGTTTTTGGGCTAAACCAGGCTTTTCTTCTCTCCCATGTTCTCAGACTAAAAACCACAAATGTCTTTCTCTATATTTCATGGTGCAAAGTCTTTCTGACAACATCAGAAATACAAAGAGTTAGGTGCTGCTTTTCTTAACATTCATGTGCTCTGTTTTGGGTACTAAGTTGCGTAATGAGATGCAGTAACCCAGTCCTGTCTGTGCTTCCAGGAAGCTTTAGAAACCACTTAACCAACCGTGATGCTGGCCAGGCTGGGGCCAGTTCTTGGGATAGTTGTTTAGAGTAGCCATTGCTGACCTGTGTGCTTTTGTACGTCATAATTTGCCTCTTGACTTTTGAAGTAGATGAATAAATAACTAGATGCTTTTCCCTCCTCTAGAACGTATCCTCCCCCGAGAGCTCCCCTGCGCATAGGCCCGAGTCCATGTCACCTGAGGTAGTTACGGCACCTGAGCCGGGCGCGTGTGTGCTGGGTGTGTGTGGTGGGAGGGGAGGGAGGAGCATGCAGGCACTGGGAATAGGGGCGGAGCTTCAGTAAGGCTGAGGAAAGTTTTTAGGATTATCACAACAAAACAAACAAATTGAAGACTGGAAATCATGATTTGGTTGTCGACCGTGGTGGGAAACAGGCAGTGCAAAGACTCGGTATGTCTCAGCTACTGAGGTGCAGGCAAGAGATTTAGGGACCCTGGAACTACCATCACCGTTTTCAGACTCAGCCCAGCCTGTGAGTGGTCTGTGAAATTTGCTGAGTAGTGACCAAATGACTGCTGGGGAAGGGAAAGCATTCACCACTAGCACTTACAAGCACACAGTGGTACACCTGACCTGCTCTCTTCAGCCTTGACTTACCACCTGCTCTCTTGCAGACTGAAAATGTTGAGGAGATGCCAAAAAGTAGTATTTTGCTTACCCACTGACCTGTTGTAAAAGATGAGATGAACTATCGTGCTCAGTGACTGTTTCATAGCAGAAAATACGTGGTCATCTCCAACGTAGTGGATTACTTGGAGCCATAATACAGCAGGGGAAATGTTCTCAGCAACAGCAGGAGGGCAGAGCTGGTGCCTGATGCTGCTGAGTTTTTCCATCTGCACTGTAGTCCTGCAAAGAGGATGAAATCTTGTCCATTATACTCATTGTTTGAGATCCTGACATATTAATGTGGTGAAGGAGATGATTATTCTGCTACCCTGGAGGGTTTTTGGCACTTTAAGTAGATAAATTAATATACTGTTGTATCATTGCCTAGTGCTTCAGAAACTCTGACAGCACAAAGATGATACCGTTGTGGTTTTTTTGGAAAAAGTAAAATGTAAAAATGCAATAAAAATTAAATGAATGTACTATTGTTAGAGATTTCCAAAGCTCACAATAAGTGAAAACAAATGGCTTAGAGGTCCTGGGTATTTTATTGTTAGGAAGTTAGTAGTGGCTGACTTGGGACAGGCAAGAACTTGGCCAATAAAACAGCAGAAGGACAGCAGCTCTGTTCTGTTCTCTCCTGGCTACTGCTGTGTGTTCACATCAACTTGGGGATGTATGAGGCAATTGAAAATGCTGGGTTTAATTCATTAACTGCCTGGGGATAGTGTTGAGCCTTATCCTCTTGCTGCAGAAAGACTTCTGAAGGGGAAAGGGCATCCCATATTGGACAGCTAAATGATCATTGTTTAGTCTCAGTCATTCTCCTGTGGAATGAGCAGAACAGTGCAGGAAAGAACCAAAGGCATGATCAGAAAGGAACAGGGAAGCAGGAAGCTAGTATTGTACAGCAGATTTTCTGACTTAAATTTCTCTCCCTACCTTTGCTTGACCCTTTTCCTGACTACCCGCCTCCCTCCTATACCCTTCTCCGATTTTCCAGGTCTGCCTCCGATCTGACCTGGATTTGAAAGGTGGGTACCTGGATTCCAGTGCAAACACCTGCCAGGAACGGCCATCGCTGCTCAGCTTTGGATCCTCTGATGTGGCTTCACAGTCCTCCATGAACTCTACTTCAGAGATGAACTTCCCAGGGAAAAGTGGGGAAGCACAGATGCTGCTACGAAGCTCTGATCAGGCTTTTCGGACAGAGTTTAATTTAATGTATGCCTTCTCCCCACTGAACGCTATGCCTCGTGTGGATGGGTTGTCGCGGGGCTCTCCTCCCTTGGGAGAGAGGAAGCCAGTGAATTCGGAAGCAGGATGCTGCAGCTCTCCTGCCGAAGGGTATTTCAGCAGACATGAGTCAGGGCTGCTCAAAGAGACAGTGCATGGATCCATGTCCCCCTGCAGCGAGAGGGCTTGTGAAGGTGCCAGAGCTGCTCCCCAGAATCCGCCGCAAAGGAAGAAGGCAAGTACTTCTGTAAAAGAAATTCTTCGATTGCCATGATGTTTACAGTTCCCACTGAGGTTCCTGCAAAGACTTACAGGGAGAACGAAGAGAGTCTGGGCAAGTTATCCAGGCATCCAGTCCCTGGGTGAAAACAGTTGTTAAAAGAGAGAGAGCTACCCTTTAGGCAAGATTTTGATGTGAGAAGTGGAAAAAAAACACCACAGTGAAAATACCTTTTCTGGGATCACAGAAAAGAGAGCAGGATGCTGGCAGCTTTCATCAGCAGTTGTTAAACTGAGACAAGACCCAGAGCAGTAACGCAGTGCAGCTGTGCAGCTGGTGGAGGTGTTATTTATTGGGATGAAAAGGGTCCCTATTAGGAAAGAGGGTCTAATGTTTCAAAAGAAAACATGGGCTGTTTATTAGAACACATTAGAACATTTTCATAACATTGCAAAGAAAGGAAGATGAAGGTTATTTAAATTTTAGCTCTTTGAAATTAAAACCAAAGGAATATAGTTTAACAAAAGCAAATACATCCTGGTTTCTTATAGCAGGCCAGTGACCCTCATGGGACTAAAACTGAGGTAAAATGTTGAGTCAAGGTGGTGCTGTGATAAAACTGGGTACTCATGGGACAAATATCAGTGCCTTTTCCTGTGCTTCGATTTCTTTTTTTATGGCAAGTGTGGTAACTCAGATCACTTGTCTGAGGATCCAGCTGGATGGAATATCTTACTTCCTTTTCATTTCTAGAGTATCATGATTTTTTTTTCCTTTGGCTTTTATTTTAAAATTATACTTATCTTAAAACCTTCATATGTTGAGTTACTTCTGGAAGTACCCTCTTCAATATTTTAGCATCATAAAGCCTTCTGTATGGGCATTGAGTCATAGCTGATAAATTCTTCAGCAGAGCTGCCTTCTGTGAGTCCTTTATGGCTTCATATCTCATAATAACTCTGAGGGAAGGCACATTGAAAGGTAAGTGATCAACTGGAAATATTTGTGTCTTTTTGGTTCTGCTGACCTTGTGTTTTGAGGCTGCTTTATCTTTGGTTGGTGTCTTTGATAAATCTGATACTGCTTTGCCCAAAACACATTGTACCTTTGGTACAAACAGTTTGTTTTGGTGGTAGTGCTGGAAGTTTGCAATGCCTCTATAGCAGGAACCTGCTCTAAGCAAGCTAAAATTCTGTGCAAGGCTCCACCAAGCTTTTAGTGTTAATGTGACTGAACTAGTATGGATGAACTGGGCACTGAAGATACCAGTTCTGTGAAGAAGACTCTTATTACCTGTTTTGGAGATGTACAGATATTGAAAAAAAATGGCATGATGTCATGAACCAGAGAGAGTGTATGGAGGGTTTTGAGAGGAGGGAGGTTATAGAGGCTTGATGCTTGAATACACGTGTCATGAAGTAATGTGAAAATCCAGGTGGTCAGAGAAGCAAACAAGCTGGATGTTTCTGCTGAAGTACTGGTCATAAAAAGTAAAAGGTGGGTGATCACAGCAGTCTGAATTTGCACGACTTAGCTCTTTTCTGGAGTGCCTGCAGATCCAGCAAAAGTTGATAATCCCAATATGCCCTTTCAAGTTTTACCTGCAGACGCAGAAGATTTTTTATACAGTGTGTGAGCCTGCTCCTCCCCTGTCCTACTCCTCTGTGTTCCCTGACTCCTGGCTGTACTTTCTCCCCCAGGTGTCGCTCCTCGAGTACCGCAAGCGGAAACAGGAGGCCAAGGAGGGCGGCGATTCCAGGCGTGGTGCGGGGACCCCCACCCGGCAGGGCAGCGGCGGCTCCGGGACAGATGCGGACGGGAATGGCCTGTCAGGCTCCACAGCACGAACTCCGTCCTCCCCACAAAGTGGCTTCTCCCCTTCTCATCCCTCCCTGCCTCACGTAGAGGACATCAGCCCACCAGACTCGAGGGGCTGCAGTTCCTCATCATCACTCAGTAAATCCCAGGAGAGCATCAGCAGTAGGTGGTGAGTGTTACCCTTCCAAGCAAGCCTGAGATTATTCCACAGGGAAGGATCAAACTCCCCAAGAGGGCATTTTCATAACAATACGTGCAGTGAGATGGGTTCATTTGGGTCTCTTGGTATTGTTCTCTTTCATAACTGCTCAACAACTGTGAAAGATGCCAGCGCTCTTCTCAGCCTGTCTTTTAGTTCTTGGTTTAGAGATCAAAAATCTGTCTTGAAAGGTACAAAGTTAAGAAGTTGTTGCTCTTCCACCAGTTCCCTTTTGAGGTCTTGGGTTGTAAGGTCTTGCCCAGGCAATGAAAATCTAATCCAGGTCTTTTTTTGCTGAACCTTCACTCTTTTTGGATGTGAGTGATACTAAGTCCGCTCCTATTCTGAAAGAAAGCACACAGACCTCTGCAACTTTGCATTTGAGAAGCAGGGAATGTGCAACAACTCCAGCTTTGCTAATGTACCAGACTCTGGCTGGTGGCATGCCTAAGGCATGGACAAACCACCTTTATCATGGTTACCATGAGACAGTTTGATAAGGGGAAAGACTGGTCTTCAAAAACATTTGTACCTGGTCCAAAACATGAGGTAGTGCACTGAATTGCCAAGTGTGGCATTATAGTGCCAGTGATGGCTGGGGGGTTCTGCTGACTGGAGCTGTGTAGGGCACTGGCTCTGCTGCTCTGCAGTCACAGGTTCTGGTCGTGCACAGCACCAGCAGAAAGGCACACACAGACACACAACCCCCCCTTTCCTGCTTCTGATCTTCACATGCATGGTTGGGTCGGCTGCTCGGGTAATGGCAGGGGGATGGAGAGATGCAAACCAGTGCTGAGGGCAGTGAGAAGTATGACATTTGTGTTGAAAGCACTTGGGTGAATTTGGAGGAGTAGTAGATCTGTTTCCTTCCTTTTTCCATCACTTTTCAAGCAGAGTTTAATGGAAACAGTTTGTTTTTTACCTCTCTGACAGTTTTCTGTCTACCAGATGACCTTCTGCCAGATATTGGGACTGGCCACAGCTGAGGCAGTCTGCTAATGATTAGTTTATCATCATTATTTTATTTTCAAATATTCTATAAAAGTGGTAATAGCCCGTGTTGTTCTCCTCTTGTGCTACTTCCTTCTGCCTGTAAAAGAGCAGAAGAAAAGCCAATCAGCTGAATGAACTAAAACTAGTTCAGGGTGAGGTGTCAGTGTGGCATCCTTGCTTTAGTACCATCTTTTATGTTCTGTGAGCTTCATCTACTGCTTCCTCAGCAGGTGCTGCTCTGGCTTCAGTTTCCCACTTGGTTTCAGAAGTATTGTGTGGAAATAAAGATCCTGTTGTTACGGGACACTGGATATAAAATTGTAACCATGCTGATACGTTTTGAAATGAGATTAAGCAGATTTTCTGCCTTTAAAATTCTTGGGTTTCTGTATATTAATGGGCATGGCTGACAAACATACACTCACCTTCTACTTTTAAAAAATGTTACTGAGCTAAAGTGACCCAATTTCGTCTTTCACTCCATGTGCTCACATATCAGATACATTTCCAGACATTCACAATAATATTAGGAACAGAAGAAATTGGTGGGAACTAAAATTCCATGCCTTAATTTCTAGAGTTTTCCAGATTTTTGCTGAATTCTGCAATAATTGACAATAGCTTTCATTAAAAATACCGGTTTGTCTATTTCAGTTGCCAGGATAAAGCCATCACAATGTAAAACAGATACAGTAAACCCAGCCTCGCAGAAAACAGGTCTCCAAGCAAATAAAACAATAAAAAAGCCCTAATGTAAAGCATACTTCTCAGTATATCTTAAAAGAATACAGAAATCAGTTAATATGCTGTTAAGATGCATGCTTGCATAGCATGCAGTGCATTTAATATAATCTAAATATTTAAATTCAGGCATTTTTAAGGCACAAATTCTTCAGTGTCCAGAGTAAAGACGACGTAAATCCCTGGTCATGGTGATGTTGCCTGTAGTTTAAAAGACATATTTCCAAAGAGATTTGGATGGTCCTGTGCGTGGTAGATGGAATGTTGACCCAGGGGTCTGGGGTTTGTCTGTGGCTCTGTTTTTCTTCAACAGTTTTGCTTTAGGAAAGCCACTTCACCTCTTTTTCACCTTTAGACAAGACACAAAATGGAATAATAATAAATAATAACTAATCTTGAGTGGAGAGTTTTCACACTACAAAATAAACAGGACTAAGTGGCATTAGTGGGCAAAATGGCCCAGGTAGCTCTGCTCAGGAACGTGGCAGTATCCAACTATACTGTCTTGGCACTGTAATATCATAAAGGTATTGAGTTTGTTTCTGCTTAGTTTGAATGAAAGCAATTATGCAAAATAAGTGCAGTTAATCTTAAGCTAATACCAGGATTTTCAAAACGGTGTTGAATATCAAAACAATTTTTCTCTAACTGGGTAATTTACTGAACTGGATGCTTATAGCATGTTTTTGGTTAAAGACTTGGTGTTCTGAGGGCAGTGGCATCATGATAGCCAGGGACCAGCAGTACGAAATCCCACTAGAGGTTTTTTACATGGCAAAAGCAGTTCAGAAGTTTGTTCCTCATCTGCCTGAAGAGCTGGTGGTCTCTGATTCCCTGTGCATTGGCACATTGCTCTCAGCTGTGTCACATCAATCCTCAGCTAGCTGTTCCTGGGGTTTTGTTGCAGGATGGTGCCGACGTCAGTGGAGAGGCTGCGGGAGGGCCGGGGGATGCTGGAGAAGGTGCTGCGGAGCGGGGCAAAGGTGTCCCAGAGACACGAATCCTCCCCTACCCGGGACACTGCTCTTGAGAGAGATGCAGGTAGGACAGTGAAACTTTGGCGCATTTGGTTGGTGGGAAATTATGTGCTTGGATAACTTTGCCAACTTCTCTGTGAAGTTGGTTAGTTGTGCCTTCATCTTTAACATTATCAAAGCTGCCTTCTGCAAGCCCTACTTTGCTGTTATTCAGATATTGCTTGAGCCTGTATCCCTCTTCTGTTAGACCTGGAAGATCTCAAGATTTTTCCAGGGATTGAATTCAAGACTGCCTGCACCTTGACTCTGACAGGGACAGCTTCTTTATCCATGGACAGATGGGTTAGCACCTCCTATGCTCTGAAAGAGCTATCATTTAATGCTCATTGGGTGAATGTTCAGACAAGTATATTACCTTGTTTCTGAGCATTTTAGGACAAGTATATATTTCCTTCATTCCAAATCAGACTTTTCCCCAATTGCAGTAAGGTGTGTTTGAGACCAACTTTGAAAATTGACTTCTCATTTGGAGTTCTCATGGTTTTGTACACCTAAGTGCATTTTTTCAGTGCTTTTTCTTCATCTAGTCTTGAGAGGAAGTCCTCTTCCCTATCAAGTATGTCACAGTTTCATGGGACCCCAATGGGAGTCTTTTCCCTGTCTTTGCCATACCAGTGGAAGTGGCTTTCTTGGTTATTTTTTTAGAACGGTAGGCAAAAGCCAGACTCTTGGAACAGGCCTTTGCCCAATGAAACCTGTACAGTTCTGGCTCTTCAGTATCACCCAAGAATTAGAATGGAGACAAACTTTCATCTGCAGTGATAAATTCTTTCTTGTTACATAAACCCCATCCCATTCTCAGTTGTGAAAACCTAATGCTGCAGCTGACAAAACGCATCTTGTCTCCTTCATCCTAGTGCAGCAAAGTACGTTTTTTCTTCTTTTGCTTGCTCTGGCAGTTTCTTCAGCAGCTTGTTTAGATTCTTGTTTAGATTCTTTGAGCCACCTCCCTTCCCCCAACTTCTGCTCTGCTTCTTAGTGAAACAAATGGGTGGCTGAGTCCCTGCTGTTCCTGGTAGCACCTGGAGGAGTTGTGAAGATGCACATTTTCACTTGATGCTGTAACAGATAATATTTACAGGAACTAAAAAATCCCAAAGTTGGAGGGTTTGCTGATGAGGCATGTAGCAATGAAATGGAATTTGTGTGCATTGCACGCTTCTGAGAACTGCAGCTGCTCTCAGCAAAACCTGTCACTTCATATATGCTTTAGGCTGACACAGGCCAGTACAGCCAAGAAAAGCAGTTATTCGTGTCCTTCCCTTGTGCAGGTATTGAGAATGGGGGAGGGAAATGTTGGTTCTAGCTTTTAAGTTTACATAAAGCAAATTCAGGAAGGTCATAGTTTATTTACCCTTTGTAATTTAGTCTTTCAGTAGTCTTTAACTTGTCAAGGTTTCTTTCTGAGAACAGGCACTGCCAGTAAATTGTGCAGCCCTGCTGGTGTGCCCAGCCTTTTAAGAAACAGTTTCTTCCAGAAATCGAAAGATTTCTTCTGATTCTCATTCTCGACTTCTGTTAATCACAACGATCTCCTGGATTGAACAATCTCTTCTGTGCGTGACTGTTTAACAAAACATGCCCCAAACATCTGAATTTTGCTGTTCTGCAGTACTTGGAATGCCACCAAACAGCCACTTGCTGCATCGATGTCATTTCAGAAATGGAAGGTGGCACAGGACACCTGCTGGAAGATTCATGCCCTGGTCTCTGTGCAGGCTTGTGCCCTGAGGGAATTTCTGAGCCTCAAGAGCAGACAGGAGCTACGTCCAGATCCCTGTTAGCTAAGCCAGCACTGTGGTGTAGCACAGAGAGGACAATGTCAGCAGAACCATGGGCACTGCTGGCTCTGATGCTTGTGCCAGTGCAGCTGGGGCAAAGCCAGACTTGTCTGGCAGAAGTACAGAGCAGACTTAGGCAGCGTGTCCTGTTTCATGACTGAGACACATCTGTCATATAGATTTGATACTAATACCAACACTGTTTCGCCAAGGCATTTTGAATGTGGCTGCTGAGAATCCCTGAGATGCTGCAGTTAAACAGTTCTGTCTCATTAGTCTGCAGCAGAACTCTGATGTGAAATCATCTAGTCCCAGCAGCTTCACCCCTCCTGTAGAAAGCAGGATCAGCAGCCATGGCTACAGGGGTAGCAGCTGAAGCACACAATTGGCACAGTGTCACGGGTCACTGCAGTAAGTACTTCTTGCCTACCCCAGGTCAGGTTCAGTGATATGGCAGGACAAAAAGCTCATCTTGAAGTGCTAGAAAGGCGTACTCTGTCGGGAAGCATTTTATTCCTCTTGGTCTCTCTCATACCTGAGGTGTGCTGTGTGCTGCCAGTGCCCTTCAAACCTCAAAGTATTTTCATCATCTTGGCCTGTTACAAAAACAGGCACTTCTGAGGTCTAAAAGTATCTCTTTGTAGCAGCTCAGTTGACTTGTAAACCATAGTCCCCAGAATGCTAGTATGGGATGTCTGTCTTTGGAAGGGTCTAGATCTGCCTTTGAGGAAAACCTGCCACAGGATCCTGTTGATAGCCCTCTAAGAAGGGCAGTTTTGTCTCCTGATAAAACTGTATCCAGTGTGGATTCCTGTAACCAGGACTGAGTGGGAAATTGCCAAGTCCTTAGAAACCATCTTCTGCCTCTCGTATCCTACTGAAGAGACAGGAGAGCCCTGGCTGTGTCTGTGCATTATCTCCAGGTGTGGTCATTCAGACAGGCTGGTCCAAGGCTTTGTGATAAACCGGAGCACACTGGGGTGAGGGGAGCGGCCATTCTTACATGTGTGGCTGTTCACACGTGTTAAGGTTTCCCTATTGTCTTTTGCTGGGTTTCTTCAGTTTCTGAAATGCTGGTGGCTGGGGAGGCTGCTCTGATCTCAGCTGGTGCTGAATGCAGAACACAAGGGCTGGACTGTGCGGTGTCATTTGAGAGGAAGCTGCTGTGGCCTCGGTCTGTGGGGTGAGGTTTAACATCTTGCCTGTGCATTGCAGATGCAGCCGAAGGAGACACTCCAGAAGCCCACAAAGGACCAGCAGTTTACAGTCCTTCTCGATACAGCTACCAGGTATATGCTTTCATATCTTACTTGTCCATTCTGAAATAAAGCTTTTATAAAGAGATAAGGGGGGAAACAGGGCTTGGCTGCCATTGTTCGCAGTGCTGCACTAAGCACCTTTGGATGAGAAGCAGGTAGGAAACGGGGAAGTGAGCCTGAGATGCCTTTTCCTTTTTTTCCCCATGCCTTGTTCAGCTGCTGCAGTCTGACAGTCCCCAGGCAGAATCACAGACCCTGCTCCAGCAGAGCTCCTCCCCGTACAGAGGGCACCTCGCGCCGTCTCCTGGATACAGCTACCGAGCAGCAGCACAGAGGACAGGACACAGCCTCTCCCATGGTTCCTCGGAAACATCCCTCTCCTCCACCTCATATTCCAGCCCTGCCCACTCGGTCTCCACAGACTCCTCTGCCCTGTTTGCAGGGAATTCGGGGTATTTCAGCAGCCAGCAGCACTCTGGCAGCAGCAGCAGCAGCCTCCTGAGGAAGAGCTGCCCTGCGGCTGCCAGCCCAACACAGCAGACAGCTGTGGACTCTCTCTCCTCCGAGTCGGGCTCCCAGCCCTGCACAGGTGTGTTGGGCTCTTCCTCCGCTCCCCAAAGCGCTCGGTCACTACAGTCAGACTTGCGGACTATCAGCCTGCCGAACTCTGGGCAGTCTGTTCTCTACCAGGGCTCCCGGGGCGCAGTGATTTCCAATGCACAACACTACCCGCACCGCGGGGGAAGCAGTGTCCATCAGTACAGACTGCAGCAGCTTCAAGGTTCTGGAGTAAAGACTCAAACAGGACTTTCGTAGGGCTGCCTGGACTTCGGGAGGACAAAACTGCCCATAGCTTTTTCCAGTCACCTCTGGAAGTGGCTCCTGGGCCGGTGTTAGGAGCTTGCACCTGATGCTGGGGTGCCAGGGGTCAGAGGCTGAGGTCTGAAATGCACGGGTGAGATTTGTGAGCAGTATTGGCCTCTGGCCTGGTAGGAGAACACAGATTTCTCTGAGGCAGAGACTGTAGCAAAGCAGTTCCCTGACATGTGGGTACATTGCAAAAACAAAAACAAAGAAACAAAAAAAAAGAAAAAAAAAAAGGAAAAAAAAGGAAAAAAAAAAGCAAACGGTTCAAGTGCAATGACTGTGGCGCAGCCTCTGTCTCGGGTCCGTGCCCATGGCCACAGTCACTCATGCAGCACGGACACAGTTCTGAACTCAAAAGCAGTTTAAAGGAAATGTTGGGGGAAGTTAACTCCAATCTCTTTATAGGTCAGGTTCTCAGTGCGTTCTGGGGAGGGCTTTAATCCGTTCCGATCATTCCAGTCACAAGCAGACGAGCGCACATGGCTGCCTTTGGGCCTGGGCTGCCACTGCCGCCATCGGAGCTTTTTCCAGGACAACGGAGTCTCCGCAAATGCAAACAGCACGGGAGGGGGTTGGAGCGTGTGCCTGTGGCTGCAGAGGATCTGGGGTGCACTGTCGTGTGCTGCTTCATTGCAGGTCTGTTGTGAATGAGTGTTTTAAGGTCACTTAAGGAATCTGTGAACAGGAGCACGGCTGGGGCCGTGCTGCCACGTGCTGCTGCACCGGGGGCTCTCTGGCTGCTGGCGTGCAACGCACAGGGGATGGCCAGGGGCCTGATCAGTCAAGTGACACTGCGGCACACGGGGGCTGCAGGCAGAGGAGTGGGGGGCTGCAAGGGGCAGTGGTGGGGTGGTGGGTGGACACCCCGGTCTGTGCCGAGCCAGACAGTGCCATGTGGGGTCTTTCCCAGCCGCTGTCACCTGCCGAGCGTGGCAGGAGAGCCAGCCCAGACACAGTGCGCTGTGTTCAATTCCATACAATTGCCAGCTTCTTTCTCACTTGTTTACTGTAATATCGGGCGTGTTTTTATTTATCTAATTTTATATTCAGTTATAACCATAGTAGGTTAGCTAATATATGACAGGTGTCATCCCTGGTGCTGCAGTGGAACTTCTCCTTTCTCTTGGATAACATAATGCTGTGAGTCTGTCTCCCCTCTCCTTGCAGATGCACAGTCTTCTTCCTCTTTTTTTAGGACTGTTACAGATTTCTCTAATTCACAATTGAAATCAGGTGTTTGTTCAGCCTAGGGGAGACTTTTAAAATATTGAAACAAAGAATAACTTTCTCACACTGTCTGGCTGTGAGCGTGTTGGGATGGAACTTGTCACCCCGCAGTTGGGTGTCTGTATACTGTATAAAATAGGTGTAAACTTCACTTGGCTTAGCCCTGGAGGTGCAGCCTCCCCTTTCGTGCTCTGAGCAGCACGGGGCAGGCGGGCTCTGCCCTGCCAGGTGGCGGGAGGGGGCCAGGGAGGCTCTGCCCAGAGGCTCCAGCACCTTCGGGCGCAGCAGGGGGGCAGGAGGGAGGGACCCTGGAAAGCTCTAGGAAAGGTGGGGGCTGTAGCTTCTTACTCTAGTGGAGTTTTTACACCATGCTGTAACATTTGAACTTTCACAAGAGATGTAATAATTTTGATAATAAAAATACTTAACTTGAAGACTAGTATGGTTGAGTTTCTTACCAAAGTTTACCAAAGCTTGTGTTTCTTGAGCACTGGTGCCCAGGACATAGGGTGATGGGGTGAGGGCATGTCAGTCTCACTTCCCTGTCCCCTGCAGGGTAAGCAAATCCTCACAGGAGCAGCCCTGCAGACCTCCCTTCTGCTTCCTGCCAGGTGAAGCTAGGAGCTGCTCTGGGAGCTGCTGTTCCTGAGGAAAGGAAATTCCTGAGCTTCTGGCTGGGGTTGTGAGATTTTTGGCTGTGCTGCTGCTGCTGTTCTTGCCCAAGCTGATTGCGGAGGAGATGGATGGGGAGGATGTCCCCTGCACCACTGCACCTGCTGTAAACTGTTCACTAGTGTGCCAGAACCCTGGTATCCAGGGTTTTCATACTGCTTGCCTTTTCCTTAGAAAGACTAACATGAGTTGAGCCTGGCATGGGACCTGTCAGGTGTGTCTGCAAGAGCTGATCTGAGGTGCCCATGGCTTCTGGTGTTCGACCACCCTCACCGTGAGAATGTTCCCCCTGACACTTTGTGAGACAGCATCTGTCATGGTTTGTTCTGTCCTTTTGCATCCCCCAAAAGAGTGGCTCCATCTCCACTACTCCTTCCCTGAAAGCAACTGTGGGTAGCACCAACCCTACCCTTCTCAGCCTCTTCTGCCATCTGCGTGTGCAGGGCTCACCCACAGCGAGCATGTCCTGCACCGGGGGAGTCCAAGCTGGCCAAAGCTCTCTGCAAGTCCCAGAGCTCCCCATGCTGCCCTCACACAGCCTGGAATGCTCTCCCCACTCATCTACCAGAGCATGCCACTAGACTGACCGGCCATGTAAGTAGTTTTTTCCATCAAGACGCTGGAATTTGATGAATTTCAGGAGGCTCCTATCAGTCTGTGTTAGTGAGCTGACAGACCACTCATCGTGCATTGTGGACAGGTGGAAGGGATGGGTTCAAAGGCTCCTAGGGATGGATGGGATCCCTGCCCCAATCTCCTGCTTTGCCATGAAGTGGGACAGACCCTTTCTCTGGGGACTCACTCTGGCCAGAGCCCTTCGTGTGCCAACCTATATGGGTGGAAGCTCAGCTCCACAGGCTGCAAGGTGGGCTCCCCACCACAACTCAGACACTCACAGGGGCTTCTTTGGGCTCCTTTCTGACCACCTCCTTTGGTGATGGCCAGGAAGAACCCATCCCAACCCTCCCCACACCACAGGGCTCCAAGCTCATCTAGTTTGAATTATATTTTTCAATAAGGTTTTGTGAAACACTGTATCAAACTTTGTACTAAAATACAGATATATTACAGCTACTGTATTCCTTTCTCCACTGATTTTCTTGATTTGTTTTTCCAATTCAGCTGGCAACAGCACTCGCAAGCTGGCGAGACCCGGGCGCTGCCAGGTGCAGAGGGTTCCTGTAGACCTCATTCCAGAGGGGCAGCTGTCGGAGGGACGTGGGCACCGCTGGGCTTGTGGCTGGCGGAGGGCGCTGGCAGGAGTGCGAGCACCCACTCCATCCCGGGTGTCTTTGGCTCCCAGATGGTGTTTCCGCACAGCTCCATCCCCCACTGCCACCCCGTGAGGCCGCAGGGCACCACTTACCTGCTCCAGCCCTCCCCGGTGCCTGGTGAGGCGCTGGGTCCCGCAGAGCCCTTCACTGCCATCCCCAGCAGCCTCCACGCTCCGTGGTCCCACTCTGCTCCCTGCTCCCACTCGCCCTGCTCTCTGGCCTTGCCCAGTGCCTGGGTCTTGCCCTGCCCTGGGCCCTGCAAGGAGCCCCAGCTGCTCGCACTGAGACATGGCCAGTGCTGAGGACTTTATTGCATTGCGAGGGCTGTGATGACCCAAGCCCCTGCGGCCAGGGGAAGCCCGCACACGCACGCTGGTCTGGCCAGCAGAGCCACAGCCGGGCTGCAGCCACCCGTGCCGGGGTGTCGGCTCTCGGGTGCTGTGTGCGGGCCTTGGAGGCCGCTGAACTCAGCGCTGCCCCGGGCACCGCCCACCGGCTCCCCACACACCATCACCGCGGGCCAGCGAGGTACAGCCAGGAGGCCGGGTGGGTACAGAAGTGCTCAGGTACACCCGGCCATGCCATGTGGCAGGGAAAGCCTTGCTGTCACCAGTGGAGATAAAGCACCGTATGGGGATGGGGAGGGAAGGCGTTTGGCAACAGCCCGCGGCCGGCTCGGGGCTCCTCCTGTGCCCGCCCGGGGGTTTTGCATGTTCAGCTGCTCCCACTTACCAGGGCTTACATTCAACGGCGGCGCGAGTTGAGTGTCCCACGGCCGGCAGCAGCAAGGCCCCTGCGGTCCCCGTGCTGGGGGGAGCGAGCAGCAGCCTGCGGCCCTGGCCACGCACCAGGAAACACCATGTCCTGGGCTGGACTCGCGAGGCGGGGTGCGAGGGGGCTCGAGTCACTTTACCCTGTTTAGAGAATATGAATTTACATGTAAAAGTAGGGGTTGGGCCCCATCCCGGCCACCGGGTCCCCTGGCTGTGGAGACAGGATCACGGAGCTGTACAAAATGGGAGTGGGGAGGAGTCCGGGACCCGGAGCAGCCGGCACGGGGTGTCACTGGGTGCGCGTTTGGGTGGGAGGCAGCAGGTCAGGAGTCCTGGGGATGTAAAAATCTGTTAAAAACTCCAAGACTGTTTTTTCCTTGAAACAAAACCGCAGCTGGATTCTGTTCTTGAACAACGCGGGTTTGAGGCATCCTCCCCCGGTGGCAGCCCGCAGGCAGCGGTGGGTACGGCGCTGGCAGGGTGTGTGGGATGGTGGTGCCGGCGTGGACATGGAGGTGGCCGTGGATGCGGCGGGCAGCTGGCGCGTCCCTGGCACGGGCGCCGGGGCCCGGAGGGCGGCGCGGGACGCTGCGTGGCCGCTGGCAGCAGATGAAGGGCAGGACGGGGAGGGAGCGCCCAGGCTGCCAGCCATGGGAAGAGGGTCCTGCTGCGGATGGTCGGCCTTATATCCTCTGCAGGGAAAGCACAGCAGGTTGGGGATGGTCTTGGGCAGGTCTTACTGCACCACCGTGCCACTAGCATGTGCCAGGCATATGCTTGTCCCATCCCTGCCACCCTCCCTATCTCTGCTGCCTCCCTTCTCTATTGCCCCCAGCCCTGCTGCCTGCACAGCCAGGGTCCCTCCATCCCATCCCATCCCATCCCATCCCATCCCATCCCATGTCACACAGACACCCAGCACAGTCACACCCAGAGACACCACAGAGGGACAAGGGACAGGACAGTGACACTCAAGGCTTACCGCAGTGCCAACAAAATCTGTGGAAACAGAAGAGAGAGGGGTCAGGGAGGGCAGAGGCACAGCAGCTCCTTCCCACCCTGCCCAGCCTAGCTTGCTTTGTAGGTGGCAGTTAAGCTCATGGGACCCTTGCCAGGCTGCCGGAGGGCCCAAGCCCCCCAGGCTGTTCCCACCCAGGATCCCCCCAGTAGTGTGGCGCTCACCTTTGCTCTCTGTCTTGAGCTCCTCGTGCAGCAGGTCGTTCTGCCGGTTGCCGAGAACAAAGGCCAGGAAGGAAAGGATAAGGGCGTTGAGGATGCCGATGATGGCCAGGATGTAAGCCCAGCGTACGGAGCAGTCGCCCAGGGAGTACTTCCCTGTCTTCTCCCCGCACATGTCCCGTATGGTCTCTGCATCCCAACCATCGGGAAAAATCATGCAGCCCAGCACCAGGCAGAGTGCTGCAAGAGGGAGACAAGGGCAAAGCATCAGGCATGGATTGGCAGTGCTGGGCACTGAGCCCCCCGGTCAGTAGATGGGTGCAGCCCATATCTGGCAGGGAGCCCACCTTGGCCCCATGACAGCCAGGCAACGTGGCAGGTGACAACCACCACTGGCTCAGTAGCCTCAGGGACTGCATTTTTTGCTGCCCCAAACCCAGCCCACACACAAATAGGGACTTCAGGCCCTTGGTTTCTACCAGCATCAGCCATAGGATCAGTGGTTGCCCAGAGGCTTTCCTCCTCACCACAATCTCCCTGCATGTGGGCAGGAGCTACCGGCGCACTGTGGCCAGGGACGCTGCCTGTGGAGAGAACTGGCATCCCCAGGAGCCCCCACACCCGACCACCACACAGCCTGCAAGCACCACTCCCACAGGGGTCACCTGCCCAGCAGCCTTCACCCAGCACGCCTCGTGCTGAGCAAGGAGATACCGGGGAACACAGGGATGGAAATGCCAAGACAGAGCCCTGTGACTGTCAAGGTAAGGAGGTGACTTTTTCTGACTACAGCAAGTACGAAAGCTCCTCACCCCATATCAGCTGGAAAGGCTAAAAATAGTAATGATGTTGGCTGCAGTGGCCTGCAGGTACTTTTGCCCTGAGTTAAGGAAGAGCTTGTGCTCACACCAGTAAGCAGTTCTCTCCCTATCGCTTACAGCAAACACCCTGCAGGCAGGCAGCTTGCGGTCTGGCATGAGCTTTCTGGGTGCTGGCATGTATTTTCAACTGCTCTCTGTGGGGAAGGGAAATACCAGGAGGGAGGGAAGTGCCTGCAGGGCATCACACCTGGATGGAGAAGTAGGTGCAGCCCTTGCATCCCGAAGAGCTGCACCCAGGAAAGGACAGCGACGCCGAGGGACACTGGCACATAATATCACCCACCAGCTGCTGCCTAATCTCTGAGTCCTCTACGCACATTGTAAACCTCCTTGGTAAAAGTGTCTTTGTGGACAGTGTCAAGCCCTGTATGCTGATTTACTGCTATGCACAGCCCTGGTGCCACCCCAGCACCAAACAGCTGCACAGAGCCAAGCTGGCAGCTCCAGCACATTGTCACCAAGGGACTTCCAGCCAAGCAGAGCATGTCTGGGGGAGCTCCCTGCCCACTGGGACTGGGCCAACCCAAACCCATCCCTCTGCAAGGAAACACAATCAGCACCAATGCCGTGCACTGCATGGTAAATGGTGAGGAGCAGCCTGGCCTGCTGCTGACCTGGGCACCTTGGAACAGGATGGCACTAATTCAGCTGAGGGCCTGAATTAAAGGGGATCAGGTGCAGCAGACCTGTGCCAGGGACTGTTCCTGTGAAAGCAGAGATGCTAAGAGGATTTTACAATCCACTGAGGTCCCAGTGCAGTGCAGCTGTGAAACAAGCTAAGGTGCTCTGTGGCAATCCCCAGCAGGGGATGGGTTTACCCCCGCAGCACTGCTCAGGCTGGCATGACCCAGCCTGGAAATGGGCATGGTTGTAAGAGTTCTGCCGAAATCACTGAGGAGGAGAAAAGGACCACAAGTGCACAGTGAGACTGGGGGAAAGCGCAGAAAGCAGCAGCTCCAGCTGGGTTCCTGGCTGGGCAGCAGCACTCAGCAACAGCCACTCTGGGCCCAAAGGAGAACAGGGCTGTGCCCAGGGTGGTAGAAGGCAAATATGAGTTAAAAAAACAGGCACCAATTTTACCTGCACCAGCAAGGGCTTGGGCAGGCTCCCAGCTTCTGTGCACAGCCTTCAGTCAGTCCTTCACAGGAGCAGAACAGCAGCCCCTAGGTCTGTCCTTGGACTCTGCAGACATTGGGATGTCCTCTGCATATCTGAGCTGTTATTCGGGGTCCAGGTGCATGCAGCTGCCCAGGTAAAGCAGAAGCCTGCCAAGAGCTCACCGCTCTGAAAACAGCACAGGTGTGAGGGTCTCCCAGGACACCTGCAGGTCTCAAACATGGCAGGACAGGCAGTGATGCATGAGGCAGTGGATTAACATGCTGAAGAGCCACAGCACTTACGTAGGACATGAGAGACCGGGTTTAAGGCAAAAGTGGGGAGGCTCAAAAACATGTGGGAGCCACTGGTACGGTGGGTTGTCACAGCACAGTCACGGGGGACAGGCAGGGATGGCCACTGCCAGGACACTGCCTGGCTCCAGCCTGTGTCTGCTCGCCCTGATCCCTCTTGTTCCCATGTGCCTGCTCTGTACTGCACCAGGGCAAAGGGAGTCTGTGCCCTGTCCCACCGACCAGCTGCAGGCGCTCTACCCAAGCCCTCACAGCCCATTTGACAGAATTAAGCAACAAATTTACTACTGGGCAGAGGCACGTGCCCAAGTCACCACATGTACCCAAATGCCTCTGCCCGAGGGTGACTGGCCTCTTCCCAAATGCCCCTTGCTACACCACAGCTTCCCTGGGAAGTGGCTGAGGTGGGGCTGTGCTACTGAAGGCAGGTCCTCTCCCGGTAAAGAGCAGCTCAGTACTCTCCTCTTCCCATCTGTCCTACGTGTTCCCAGCAGCAAGCCGAGTCCCCTGCTCCGTCACAAGCAATTCCCTTTTCTGCACGTCTCCAGGCTGCCCAATGTCCTGGAAACACCTTCCCGTGCCTGCAGCAAGGAGTGACTTTGAAGAGCAGAGCAAGAACAAGGAGGGGATCCCTATGCAGACCACAGGCCTCAGCGCTGCCTTCCCCAACAGGGGGGGATGCAGGGTCAGGGCTCTGCCTGCCCGTCCCTCTGCCTGCAGCACCATTCTGCCAGCACCTACCTCCAAATGCCCCAGGACCCCTTGCAGACCTGCAGGAAAACCTCGGGTGGCTTTTTCTATGCCTTGCAACCACAAGAAAAATGCCAGGTGATGACTCCTATGAAGAGTCACTATTAAAGAGGAAAAAATAACCCAACTCCTGTCCATTTTGCTTTTAATTCCTGTTCTTCTGAGAGTGTGGTGCCAGTCCTCACTGTCAGTGGCACCAAGGATGGCTGGCTGGTCTGTCACACCCCACAGCTGTCATCCTTCCCCTAGGCCCTGGGCTCCAACTCCCTCTTCTAGTGTTTTCCCAGTTGCAAAGACAGTTTTGAGAGCAGGCATTTCAGTGATCACTGGGACAGGGTGTATGCGGAGGGAGGATGATCCTGCTGGGGCTGGGGCTCTGGTCCCAGAAAGCTGGCATTTCCTGGCTTGGTTTTACAGCTGGTTCATGGCTTCCCACTCCTCAGTGCTCCCTTGTCAAGGTCCTTTAGAAACAACATGGGCATCTCAAGGGCTTTTGATAGCCTCACAAAAGAAATTAATCAAAGGGAATGCCATGTTATGACTCAGGCTGCAACACGGGAGCGAGACTAGCAGAAAGAGGAGGCTCCTCCTGGCAGGAGAACATGTCCTGGTACAAGGTGCATTTAGCTAATTTGGACTGTCTGAGTAACCCCCATGTTTGCTGAGTACCACTGCCCCTGTCCTGAGCAGTTGTGCCAGCAGGATTAAAATCTGATTTTTTTTAATCACTTTTTCTGTCTAGTTTAGTGTGCAGGTGTGGGTGAAGACTGGCTTTTACTGCTTCTGCCTGCCATGGATGGAAGGAGCTCAGGACATGCCCTGCAGCTGAGACATGACATCCCCCAGAGCCTCACACTGCCACAGAACACACAAACGGGAAGCTGTGCGGTAATGGGGGAAAAACTAGCAATCACTGGATCCCAAAGGGGTTTTTTACACCTGGCGTGGGGACAGCACACCCAAAAACCCCGGGGAACAGGGGCTGGGCTGTGCTATTGGAGTCTAGAGAGGCTGCTGCTCACCAGAAAACCTCCTGGGAGCTGAGCACCAAAAGGAAAGAGGACAAACACAGTCCCCCTTCCTCTCCCTAAAAACTGAAATCCTTCAAAACTAAATGAACACTAAAGGCAGCGTGCTCAGGCCGGCGAGCACCGGCCATTTACACAGACACGAGCTCCCTTACGGCGTTTTGCTCCACAGGCTGTTTCTGTGCCAAAAAATCAGCAGGATTCAGAATAGAGTTATGAGTTTGTATGAATCAGAATTGACAGTTGCTTTATCTGGAACAACAGTTAAGGACACGAGCGGCTCCGAGCCGGCCGGCGCAGCCCCTCCCCGCGAGTACACAGGCACATTAACAGCCCGACGGGAGGGCTGCGCTGCCCTGCAAACTCCGCGGCTGCTGCTGCTGCTGCTGCTGCGGAGCACGTGGCGCTGCACGGATGCAAGGGATGGGCTGCAGCCCGGCTCCTGTCTCTGCTGCGAGTCCTGAGTGGTAGGGGAAGAAGAGGGGAATCCTCAGGGAAGCCTTCTTTGGGGTCTGGAAGACAGTAATTCAGCAAATGCTGAGGGGTTTTGCAGTGTTGTTATTTTTGCTGCAAGGTCAGCAGGTGGAAGTGGTTCATATGTGGGCAGTATTTCTCCCTTTGACAGGGAAAGGGCTTGAGGATACACTGCAGAGTCACAGGATAGCTAGGGTTGGAAGGGACCTCTGGAGATCATTTAGTCCAAACCCCTGCCAAGTGTCACCTAGAGCAGATGATACGGGAACATGTCCAGGTGGGTTTTGAATGACTCCAGAGAAAGAGACTCCACGACATCCCTGGGCAGTCTCATGCTCAGCAGCTGTCCCAGCTACTCTCTGGGCCGGTTTGGAGCAGTGGTAACTGTCTCATATTTTTTCATTAAGAATTTCAACTAATCACTTTTATATCCATGAAAAAACAGTATCTTGAAACCTTAAACTCTCTGAAAGGACTCCGCTCTCCAGCAAGTCCCATTCAGGAAGATGAGCCTGTCCTGATGTGGCTCAGCAGAGGCACTGCATTGCTGCCAGAACCATGGAGGGCTTGGGGGCTGTGGCGCTCACTCGGGCCAGATCCTGCTCTCCCTTGGGATTGAGGCCACACCATCACACAGTTCCACCATGCTCAGCCCGGCAGCTGGCAACAATTCCCTCACTACTCCTCTCCATGGATAGGGCAAAACCATGCTGTGCACAGGGTCCCCACTTAGAGGGTGGCAAACACAGCTGAGGTGCAGAAGATTAAGCCCAGCTCAGGGGTTTGCCTCTGCTCTCAGGCCTTGGAAGGGCCCATCCAAGAGGTGAGTGTAGCTCTGAAAGGAGTCTCCCAAAGGAGAAAAGGGCTCAGATGGATATGTATTACCACATTCTCCATCAGCCAAGGTAGCTGGACATGGCACAATCAGTGCCAAAATGCCACTGATAAGGACAAAGCCCAGCCCTAAGGCCAGGAGCATAGCCCCAGGTGGGAAGGCACCCCACATGTCATGTATCCCTACAGGAGGCAGTGTGGAGGTCTCACCATACTGACTGCTGGAAGCACAGGGAAACACCTTAAAATGCGGCCAGTCAATTCTTCCACAGAAGCGGGATGGTGTGCTCAGCTGGCTGCCTCTTTTGACCCTCAACAGACTGTAAGTACAAAACCAAAGACTCTCTGGAAACAGAACGCAGTACCCACTCAGGGTAATCATCCTGATGGGAGGCACAGGGACGGAGTGTCACAGAGGTGGCTGGGCTGTCTTGCAAGGGCATTAATGCTGGGCACCAGGACAACTTTGTTCAAAGCTCGGAGTTAACTCACAGGGTGACTGTGTCTTATGCTACAGCAGAGTATTGGGGAATCAGAGGAAATGCTCAGGCTCCTGGGCAGCCTGGTGGTGGTGTATTCCTATGTTCTGATTTCCTGCAGACAAATCCCAAGGGGGATCACCCTCACAGCCCATTCCTCTTCAAGTAAGCATCATCCCATGGAAATTTCTGAAGGTCCTCCTCCACTGATTTGGAGCCACTGGGATGCCATCAGGTGCTGTCAGTCATACAGTTGCTGACGTGCTCAAGCTAAGGGCCCATCTCTGGTTTTATAACAGAAGGATTTAGCAAAATATCCAGTTTTGCGTTATTGGGATTTTGAACAGGGCAGATGGCCACGTTTCTATTTGCGATAAAGCAGAGTCTTTCCTCTTAATTAGATCCAGCTTCCTCCTAGGGGGGCAGTGGCTTTTGAGCTGGAGCTTTCTGTCAAGCTCTAATTAAACCCTGCCTTGATTGTTGTCCACTAATTAGACATCGATGATTTAAAGTTGCTTGGGTTTTTTTCTTTTTAAAGAGATCCTGAAGTCCTCATCCTCCTCTCCTACATTCCTCCACTTGATTTTTCTCCTCTGAAGAGCCCATCCATGCCCACAATCAGCAGCTCTTTACTCTGCACTGGCCATCCCACAAGGATGGGGTGGGAACACCTCTGCCAATCACCTGGCTCACCTGGCTTTCACCAGTGAGACCAAGAGACCTTGGGCCTCACAGTTGCTTCTGCCATAGTAGTGTAAGTCCTTCTTCAGCTAAAACCTCACTGAGGCAGGAAGAATGCCCTTTCCTTCTCTGCTCCTCCAAGCTCTCTGCTCTGGCAGAACCTTCCAACCTCCCTGGCAGATGAATCTCTGAAGTTTGCTATTATGATGTGCCAGAGCCTGCATCAGGCTATGTCCCTGCCCTACCCGTAAGATCTGGCCTGTGGTATTCTCTCCATAGGTCATGGCAGCTCCTTCTCCATGCACAAGGTAACACATCCACCTGTGGCTGCCTCTGATGTGCCCAGGGAAATTCAGCTCTGCCTGACCCCTGCCAGACAAGACTCTTTCTTGCTGGGACACATCACAGCACCACCTTTGCATCCAGGTCCTCTCTGATGGGAACACCAGCATGTCCTGTAGGACAGCAGCTCTCTCATGCTGTCTTGTCTCAGGGCAGGGTGGAGAGCCAGTCTCTATTAATGCTGCCTTGGACTTTTCCCAACAGAGAAGCCATAGAGCTGTGCTGCTCTGGGAGAGCTCCAAGTCAGCCTGGGCTGGCCAGAAGAGTCAGCCCATGGCCCCACTGAGGTGAGCACTCAGGGTTCTCACAAATGCAATTGTGAGCAACACGTGTAACCACAAGGTGCAAAGTGTGAGCAAGAAGGAGCCTCAAGGCAAGATGAGGGGTACCCAGAGGTGACAGCAGCAAAGTGCTGTCATGGCCACCCAAACCTGAGCCAGAACAGGACAGGAGGCACTGGGGAGGAGGCCCAGGGCTGCCTCCAGTGCAGTGCCCTTTGCCATGCAGCTCCCTGTGCAGCAGTAGCAGCCGGGCGCTCCAAGCCACTTGATTAAGCTGCTGACAATCGGCAGGATTTGGTTTCTGAGCTTGTTTTAGACTAATAAATCTTCAGGACAGGGAAAATTAAACATGAAGGAATTTCCTGATAAGCCAAGGCAGCTCCAGGTCTGGCTGAGGTCCTGATCTGGGTGAGGGGAGGTCAGGCTTTCCAGCCCAAGCCAGTTGCAAGGGAGAGAGCTGGGCTAGCTGAAAGCTCCTCACACGGAGGTGCTGTGTCCTTCCACATCAAGGAATGGGGCCTATGGGGCCTTTCTCACAGAAGGGATGAATAGGGTTCTTTCATTAGGAATAAGGGGCACTCTAGGTCCTTCCAGTGGAAGCTCTAGGTCTATTCACACTTAGCATGCAGTGGAGAGTAAGAGTGTTTGTCCACACCTGGTAAAACTGGGCAGAGAAGGAAATGAAGGGTCTTGCTACCAGGGTAAGCTCAACATGATTTCTCAGCATCTTTCTCCCAAAAGGACGGACCCAGTGTGAGGACACCTTGCAGGTCTGTGTATAAGGGGATACTTGGGATCCTTATCAGTATAGACATCAGGTCCCCTTCTGGGGAAAGGTTTGGGTTACTGTACAGTGTCACGTTGAGGAACGAGTCTGTCAGGGTCTTGGGGTACTTCTACAGTGTGGTTTCATTTGTGGAGGGAGCTAAGGGGGATCTATAGACAGGGTCACTTTTGCAGGGGTTAATTATTGGGCTTAAGTGGTCACGTCTGAGGAGACATCAAGGTAAAAGTACAGTGTTCCTCTGTGGGAAGCACTGGACAGAGTGGGGGAAGGCCTGTTCTCACAGCCCTTTTGTGATGTGGGAGAGAGGGGGCTGGGTACAGTATGTCTTTAAGGGGGAGCTGAAGGGCACTTTGACAGGGATGGGGGATCCATGCATGAGCTTCTTCCAGCAGTGGAGTCCCTTGGGGGCCTGAGAGTTCCCCTGAAGTGAGTACCTCTTGGGGACAACCCCATGTCTCTGGGGTTGACAGGGAGACTAGTCCCTGATGTGGAGTGTGCCAGGGTGTCTGGATTGCCAGACTGGTCCAGTGTGCCCTAGGCCATCTTGTACTTGGTCCTTGGTTCTGTGTGACAGTCCCTGCTGTAGGGTGTCCCAATGCCGGTCCTTGACTGGGGTGTCCTGAGGTGCCCCAAGGGGAGTCCCTAGCCCAGGATGTCCTGAGGTGCTCCAGACTGTCCAGATGTCCCACGGTCACTGCCTGTTCTGGGGTTGCCTGAGGTGGGTCCCTGATCCTACTTTCCTGCTGTGTCCCAGGGAGACCCAGGTTCCAGTGTCCAGAACAGGTGTCACCATTCCTGGTGCCAGTGCCTGGTCTGGATGTCCCAGGAAGCCCTGGAGTGTCCTGAGGACATTTCTTGGCTGGGAAGACCCATGTTCCTACAGTGTTTGTACCTGTCCAGCTTCCTTGAGCAATCCCAATGTTCCCTGTGGCCAACCTCTGCCTGGGGACACCCAGGTGCCAGTGCCTAGAGCCAGCACCTGTTTCTGGTGCTCTGTCAGTGCCAGTGCCTGGCCTGCTTGTCTCAGGAAGTCCTGGGATGTCCTAGGGCCAGCTCCTGGCTGGGATGCCCTATGGATATACAGTACCTGTACCCAGCCCAGCTTTCCTGGGCAGCCCCGGTGTTCCTTGTGGCCAGGAGATACCAGGGAGCCCTGGTTCCAGTGTCCCAAACTGGTGTCCATTCCTGCTAATCTGTCAGCACTAGCGCCTGCCCTGGGTGTCCCAGGAAGCTGTGGGGCTGTGGCCTTGCAGTGCTTGGACTCAGCCCAGCTTCCTTGAGCAACCTCGGTGTTCCCTATAGCCAGGGACCCCAGTACCACTGCCGGGGGCTCCCGGGGTGCCGCACGCTCAGCAGTGCCCACATTCTCCCCACCCACCCCCCGCCGGCAGGCCCGGGGCAGGCCGGTGCTCCCAGTGCCGGTGGCTCTCGGTGCCGGTGTGTACCTGCCAGCAGCTGCATCCAGGCGCAGATCTTGTAGACGGTGGCGGTGTTGCAGAAGAAGAACAGGGCGAAGCAGGTGATGCAGCCCAGCGTCAGCACCATGGAGAGCAGCACGAAGAACGCGGCCGCCTGAAAGGCGCCCGAGGGGATGGTGCTGAAGTCGGTGAAGGAGCCGCGGCACGACAGCTCTCGGCCCGCCAGCCCGCTGCCCACGCAGTAGTGGAACAGCCCGAAGTACCCGGGCTTGGGCGTGTTAACGCTGTCGCCCACCCAGTAGGGCTGGATGAAGACCACCACGTTGATGATGGCGAAGCAGATGGTGAAGATGGCCCAGAGCACGCCGATGGCGCGCGAGTTCCGCACGTAGTTGTCATGGTACAGCTTGGAGGCTTCCTGCGAGGGCAGCATCCTGCCGGCCGCCGCTGCCGGAGGGCGGGAGGGGCCGGGGCGGCGGGGAGCCCGCCCGGGGTCGGCGGGGCGGGGGGCCGCGGCCTAAGAGCGCCCGCGGGCTGCCGGGCCCTGCGACACCCGCGCCGCCATCTT